>JARFOD010112115.1:0-12569 GCA_031763545.1 Mopalia muscosa
TCTATATTTGTGTCCGTCGTCATATAAGTGAAATACCCTTGAGTACGACGTTAAACACCAATCAAACAAACAAACCCATTGCCCCGTTGCCTTAAGGGGGGGGCAACAAAATGTGTTAAAGTGCTGTTCTTTTTACATATTGTGAATGCCCAATCTCGTTTTTAATGTGGCCGTCTAAGAGTGGTTTCTTTCACTCATTGAACTGGTGCACTGTCATATAAGTGAAATTGCCAGAAGTTTGTTGTTAAGACCTATGTAATCAAACAATTACCTTGGTGTACTAGTGTCTGATAAGGGGAATTCAGCTGTCTCGTCATGCTATCATATGGGCTCTTAAAACCTTTTCACTGTTGAAAACCACCAAATATTCCTAACAAAAAAAAAAGAGTTTTAACTGTAGACAAATAATGTCACAATTTTTAAGATATTTATGTTGCTGTCAGTTTGGCGAATCAATGAAGCATAAAGCTGAAGTCTTTGACACAGTTGACTGGTTTTATAGTATCACCTGCACAGATGTCATTTCTCTTTATTCATCTCAAATTGCAGCAGGGAGACAAGAGAATAGAAACTAGATCACTTTTTGTCCCATGATGATTGAAAAAAATAGCCATTAATGTGAGCCAAGTTAATGAAAAGTATTGAGGTCCCCCCAACCCCCCTCCCCTCCCCTATATGTTGAGCACATTTCCCACCTGCTGCATTGTCTGATTAATTGAACACCTTCCTTATTTAGTACATGTGTATTTGCTATAAATTTGACAACCAGCATAAAATGAGGTTCACTTTCATTTTGGTTATCGCCTTTAGAAATTCAATAGTATGTAAGGAAATAGATTCCCAGGTGCTTTTCTCTAATTTCTGCGCCCCGTGAGGGAGCGGGTGGGCCATGGCCCTGCAGAATACTCCCTCGGCTTCCTCGGTCGATTGTAAGAGGCGAGGAAAGAGGTTGATTTCTGTTGCCCTGGTGTTCCCAGAGCTAAAGGGTAACAGAAAGCAGATTTGTTTATGATGTTCTGTATTTGTTTTCGTCGTCATATAAGTGAAATACCCTTGAGTACAACGCTAAACACCAATCAACCAATCAATCAAACAAACAAAACTAATTTCTGCATATGCTTGTATAATGATTCATAATAATAATAAGTCTCTGTCTACCATCAGGTATATTAGTGAGTCACATCATGTGGCTTTTGCATTCACAGGGTGGTTTTTATGAGGTTTCCTCTATTTTTCCATCGTTATAAGGCAAGGAACAATGTAAAGTGGACAATCCTTCTCATATAAGTAAAATATTGTTGAGTATGATGGTTAAAAACAAACAAACATAATAATAAATCAACAAAGACAAGACTAAGATATACTAGCAGCAGGGCTTCCCATGTAACAAGAGAGATCACTCCTGCACATTAATTCATCAAAAAGCTACAGTTCAAGTGCTCAGGTGAGTGCTTTCTAGCTCTCATCTGAAATTTCCATGGAAACTTCTGTAGCAAGGTCATTCAATTTGATAGAATTCCAGTTTGGATTTTTTTTAAATTCCACAATTTAATGTCTAGTCTGACATCTTACATAAGATTGGGCTGGCAGCTGGGTTGATAGTGTGTCGGACCACTGATCCCCCTTCCACACTCACCAAATCAATCTCGGATGTATGTGGAAAGTCGCTAAGTTACTTCTTATTGGTTGACTTTTACAAGGTTTTATTCATGTGTTTCGTATTCGGATCTTATTAAGAAAAATGACCTTGACCTATGACCTTCAGCTATGTAGTAACAGAACTGATGCAGAGCGACCTTCATAAAATCATCGTATCTCCACAACCCCTCACTGCCGATCATGTCAAAGTTTTCCTTTATCAAATACTCAGAGGTAAGTCCAGTATTTTATTCAAAAACTTTTTTTTCCACATGATAAACAGCTTTATTTTGTTAAAACATTAGTTAAACCAGTTTGGAAAGGTTTCCTCTCATTTTTGAACATGGAGCTGTCGTACAATGGCCTTTGACACCATATGGTGGCAGTGGTTACATCTCAACCTAAGATGCCTAAATTTAAAGTTTGTAAGGACCCTAGGATACAGGCAAACAAACAGATAAATTAATGCCATTTGTGATGTTTCAGTGAGCTATCTGTTAATAATTTAGCATGTGTCCAGCTCAGATGATACAGGATCCAAAATGGATTACCGTATATGCCCATATAAGTAGACAAGAAAATGGAACTAAAAGCAATGTTTCCTAAAAGTTTTGCAAGGGTTGGTAAGGGAGCTTCCCGTTGCCATGGTGCTCTCATCGCTAAGGGGCAAAATGAAGCCGAGTTGTTTATAATTTCTTTGTATTAGGTCCTGTTTTTGTCTTGTCATTGTTACCAGTCCTGTGAGAGGTTTGTTTCCTACACCTATTGGTGGCATGCGGCCATGTTAGTGAAATAACACTCAGTACATGTTAAATGCATCGAACAGACCTAAGAATTTTTAGACCAAACGGTGCATGTATGGAAAGGGGCGGATACAACCATTAAACTTATAAACTATGTGTTTAAGTTGTAATTAGGATATTTACCTCAGGGGTCTTAACAGTCTGCCCTGTGGAACCCCAACATCTGTTCACTTAATTCATTGGTAGTTTATTTGTGAGTTCACATTTAGTGGGCCACACTATTGAGTCAGTTGTAATCTATTACCAATTGATACCACCCTGCGTTTAACTGTTTGGCTTCAATTCACATGACCAACTGGCTGAAGGCAGTTTGTTTGGAGAGTAGAATCCGGCCTTTACTGAGCACTGGAGGAAAATGAACTTCGCAACTTTATGTAAACCATTCACATCTTGGTTTTGCAAGCGTCAATTGTTGTTGGAATACATCATCATTTTATAAGGGATATACCTTAAAGCATGGGTACTCAACAATCAATCAGATCACATGAGCTATCAGTCCTTGGGTTGCCTTAAGTGTTTCATCAGATTTTCAATTATGATAAAAGAAGTTAAAGAAATAAAAATTTTGCTGTTGTGCATTGTGCAAAATTCAGTAAAATGTACAATTGGAAAAGCTATAATTTAGAGCAAGCGGCCATGGCTCAGTGGTAGCGAGTGCGCCTCATGAACTGAACATGCTTCAATTTACCGTTCACGGGTTTGAGTCCGCCTTTCGACCATCAGGTATATGAGCGAGTCGCATGTTAAGATGTTTTGGCTCCGGCAATCACAGGGGTGGTTTTTACAAGGTTTACTCACGGTTTTCCATCGTAATACGGCTGTGTACAGTATGAAATACCCTTGAGTATGACGTTAAACACCAATCAAACAAACAAAAATAGAGTAAGGGTCATATGGATATCTTAAGTCCTATTCAAAATAAAAAGAAAAAGGAGGCAGTAAACT
Organism: Mopalia muscosa; assembly: GCA_031763545.1. NCBI lineage: Eukaryota > Metazoa > Mollusca > Polyplacophora > Chitonida > Mopaliidae > Mopalia > Mopalia muscosa. The sequence goes on from JARFOD010112115.1 coordinate 3,387, forward strand.
TTGACTCCTGGAGATATTTCAGCATTAATAAACACAAATGCTGGCCAATTGACAAAGTTTGGTTGGCCTTGGTGTCCGATCTTAATTGTGACAAATAGAAATTATAGATAAAAAATTGAACTGTACATATTTATTATGGAATGGTTTTCTGTGGGCAGCATTGACAAAAACAAAGATCTATAGTGTATAACTTAATCAGAAAGTTACCAAAAACTGGGGTTTCAAATTTGGGAAGCCAAATAAAACAAAAATCTGAAAACAATACAGGGTAACCTGATCTATAGCTCTTTGTTGGTTCTTGTGGATAAGAAAAAAAAGACAGTTGATTTATTACAAGTATCCCTTCCCATGAGACTTTGTCTCTGCCACTTAATTGCTGGATGTGTGTTGCCATGGAGACATGCAGTGCTATGGAAACCAGATACTCTCCCTAACAAACCAATCCACTTTGTGAATTGTCCATCCTGAACTTCATATGTGTTATCTTGAGAAAAAAAAATTGGCTTTGTCTTGTACTTTGATCAAATATTCCCATTACCTAAAATGAATGAAAATGATTTGGTAGTGGGAATTTTGATGTTTAGATTTAGAGCTTCCATTTAATAAACACAAAATCCTATCTTAGGAGTAGTGACAGGAGTTGCATCCAACATTTTGTGACATTTTTTGTTGACTGGTTCTGTCTGAACATTGCTGGACCCATATTGTCATAAACAGACTAGGCTTTTATTGGGAATTGTATGGTACCCCCAGGGGTAAGATAAAGGCACCCAGTTACCCTTAATAGGACTCAGCTGTTTGTGTCCAGATGGTACTACAAACACCCTTTGTGCTGGTCAGTTCTGAAGCCACATAACCTTTAACCTGCCTGGTCACAAAGCCTGGTTTTGGATCAACCATAGCCACAGGTCTTTCTGTTTAGCATGATCCTTTTTTGTCAAAGTGGGTGACATGTTTATATAGCAGTAAAAAAAAATTATTTTTAAAAATTTTTTTAACTGCTTTTTACTAGAGATGGGTGCGCTTGAATAAATATAAACTGTTATTGATCAACAATTTTAACATTTTTTTTTTAACCTAATTTTTTTTCTGAATTTTTCTGTTCAAAGATAAAAGTATTAAACTGACTAGTTTTCAACCAGATTGTGAGCTAATCACATGAAAGAAACTCGATCTTCATAAAAAAAAAATGCGCAACAGTATCTAATGATTTTACATTTAAGTACATTTGTAACATACCCTCGAGCAGAGTGTGTATACATGTATCAATCAATCAGTCAACAGATTACCGACCCATGCCTGTGAGTCTGTAACAAATCTGTCTGAGAGTGACAGCGGATCCTTCCATGTATTGTTTGTAATTTGCTTCAGGTTAAATTCTCCTGGTGATGCACCTTGACACCTTTGTGAGGTCGTCTCACCAGGTAACATTGACAATTGCAAGAGTCAAATTCTGTTACCATATAAGTAAAATACCTCTGAATACGATGTTATCTGCGAATCATTTAAACAAATAAATGAACTGATCTTAATAAATAAAAGAGAACCAAAAATGTTGGCTTAACTCTACAGGACATACAACTTATGGTAAATTCTATGATTGATAGAGGAACAGCATTTACACAAATGAAGTTTTTTCATGCAGCCCTTTAAACAGTGTTATGCTCCATTATTTCAGCATTAAAGTCTTTTCACAGTGCAGTATTTGGAAAAGATCATCTCCATAGTGTGTACAATTAATAATGACATTTCTCTCTTTGTAGGCCTAAAATACCTCCACTCTGCAAGAGTTCTCCATCGAGACATTAAACCTGGCAATCTACTTGTAAATAGCAATTGTGTGTTAAAGGTAAGTTTGTTTTCTATTAGAATTCCTCATCTGTTACTAGTATAGTATCACTTCTCTCACCAAACTTAGCCCTCGTGCAGTTGAAATATTGGAGCCCGCTGGCTAAGGGCAGTTTGTTTGAAGAGTAGCAAGGCTGTCTTTTACTTTGAGAGAAACTGTTCAACAATATCGAAACATTTAACATTTTATGGTTTTCTAGTGTATATTATTGCTGGAATACACTTCCATCATATAGGTGCAATACCCTTAAGCATGGCGTAAAACCCTAATCAATCTTTGTATTGTGGTATACGAGTGGCCTGTTGTGTCTTGTGGCGTCAAATTTTTATTACTTAACCAGTGAAAAAACAACACGCAAGGCATAAAATCCCAATGAAATGCACATTCACAGAAAAAAAAAATCAAGTCCGCCTGTCAACCACCAGGTATATGCGCGAGTCACATGTTGTGGCTCTGGCAAATGTCCCCCAAAACTGATGCTTTTATTTTTATTTTTTATTTAATAAATGCTATGTTGACATTTATTCTGTTCAGCAAGTCTACAGTTTATAAAGTAGGGTTGTCTGATTATATTCATGATATAGATCTGCTATTATAATGTAGTGTAAAATGGGAGCAATTATACAGTCCAAATTTTACTGCAGTTGACCTTTTATAAAGGTCATTACTGTTATTACATATGACTTTCAATATGAAAGGATTTCGCCCTCATGAATGTCCATGTTAGTTTGCAGCTTATAGGACAGGAAGCATTGTTTATTCAGTATTTAATAATTCATATAAGCAAAGATTTTCTCTTATAAAATCCTTCTTAAAACAAGTTTCACATGCTTTGTATGAAGTTTGCTTTGTAATATATACAGAAATAATGTGTATTTATTAAAATTAGGGTTAATGTGTACTTTAATTTAATAACAGCTTAATAATATTTTCATTATTAAAAACTTAAAAATAGCCTTTTAATTTTTACTTCTATGACAAACTTACAGAAAACATTAGCACTAGTAGGGATTATGTGGAACCCAAATGATATTTGCTATCAACCATAGCTTTTTATTAAAGAAATGTTAATGTTGAAAGTATTTTTAACTCTGGTTCATCGCTCTTGACAAGGGAAGTTTGCTTGAATAGCAGTAATACTGTCTTTACTTGGCATTTGACAAAAATTAGCTTTCCAACTTTATGGAAATGCTTCACATCTTGTTTGTGCTAGTGTCAGTTAATGTTGAAATATAATTTCCTGTCATATTTGTGAAATACACATAAGCAGGGCGTAAAACACCAATCAATGTATCAAGTTTGGTCCCTATCTCCTTAATAGACTTTATTATTTATGTGCCTTTATACATGAATGTGTGCATCGCTCCAGTTCTCTGACCTGCAGAGAGGAGCTCAGAGGATGCACAGTTGTCAATATATGGCTTCATAATTTCCTGGATGCTAATTGACCTGTGTCTTCCTCCATATCATATGTCACTGTGTACTGACCGAGGTGGGCAACACATTAGACAAATAACTACCCTGGTCAATTTTGTTTCCGATTACTCGGCTTATTAAATAGACTGGTCCATCAATCTGCCTGTGTCCAGCTCGCTGATTAATTTACAAACCTCCTCCAGAGACAATTATTTCAGAAAATAGCCACTCAGTGTGCATCAATGGTTCCTGCTGCTTGACCTTTGACCTGTGTTTTAATGACCTTTGGGATACCTTTGAAGTGACTTTTGACACTGCAGTTTAAATATTTGTTTGATCAGTATTGCAAAATTGTATGAATAATCAATAATTGAGGAGCAGTGACTATCTTAACAAATTAATTAATTAATTTAGATTAAAGGGCCAACTAAGTATATATTATACATTAAAAATATACAAAAGATTAAATAACTTTTTGTCACACAATTTTAAATGATTTATTAAAAGATGTTTAAATTCCAAATGTTGAAGATTGTATATAAGAGTACATAAAAGTTGTTTTAACCTGCAATAATTATTGAAATAGGACCTGCTTTAAAGAACTCTGAACACAATTTTAACTTCTTTAAAAAAATCTAGGCTTTCTGTAACAGACTTTAAATTAATTTAATATCTAGTTAATCTCTAACAAGTTTATACAACTTTTTTCAGCACTGAAAAAGTTAAATTTGCTTTAGCTTATCTTAGGGCAAGGATCATGCAATTGTTTCACTGATTAAAATAATATTAAATATAGTATAAATATATAAATATTATAAATTCTCTTTCTTGGTGTAAAATCAAACCGTTATTTTTAAAAACCGTTTTAATTTAAATAATCATAGATATTGATATGTCTGATATGTAATTTTGTAAGTTTATAAAGATTTGTTTGCGTGTGTGTTTTATCCAGATCTGTGACTTTGGACTTGCTCGCATCGAAGAACCAGACGAATCCATTCACATGACACAGGAAGTAGTCACGCAATATTACCGATCTCCTGAAATCCTCATGGGTGCCAGGCATTATGGGTCAGGTGTAGATATCTGGTCAGTCGGCTGTATTTTTGCAGAACTGTTGGGACGGCGGATATTATTTCAAGCTCAAAGTCCTATCCAACAGGTAAGGCGAAAAAAAGAAAGAAAAAAAATAATTTGTGCTGCTCAAACCCAATCCAACTAATAAACAAACATCAAATGTTTTGTAAGTGTTACATAGTGTAAAGTACAATGTAGCAAAGGGAGAATCCTGTATATCGGGCTGTTTAACAATCTGAGTCCACAGCCGTGGCTTAGTGGTAGCGTGTACGATCTACCATATATGGGTTCAAGTCAGTCTGTCATCTATCAGGTACATAATTGAGTCACACAATGTTCCTCCGGCAAAATCCAGGGGGAGGTTTTTAAACCGGTTTATTACCAGTTTTCCACCATGATTAGACATGGAGCAGAGTGAAGTGGACAATCCGTCACCATATAAGTGAATTACCCTTGAGTATGATGTTAAACCTAAATGAAACAAATCAAAAAAATGTTTTGTAAAGCTTTTATAGGGTAAAGTACAGTGTAGCAAAAGGAGAATCCTGTATTCTATATTAGGCTGTTAAAACCATCTCAAAAAACTTTTTTTAATGCCTGTATTGTTTATGAACAAAATGTACAGAATATGCATCGGGTTGCCGAATCTTTGCAGTGCATTTTGCTGCTTCATAATGTTACAAAACTTTTAATTTCTTTGCTCCACTTTGAACTTTTTCTGTAACTCTCTCAATTCTGTTCCACGGTATATTTAAATTATTCTTGCCCAATTCTCATCTTGTCCAGTCTGCCCATGTGTTAAATCTGTATGACAACCATGGAGTCTCCTCTTAGAGTGTTCTGTCCATTTGCAATTTTACTCAAGTGTTTCCGGTAGTGTGATAGGCTCTCCCAGAAGCCATCTGTATTAAATCTGCAGCATTAGTAACAATGCTATCAACACCAGCCTTGCACGGCAGGTAGCGTCACCCGATGCTCTGATAGCTTGCAGTTCTTTGTCCACATTGCCTGTTCAGCCAGTGTGAATGGCAGGGCCAGTGTGCTGGCGCATGCTTTATACTGATTACTCCCTTAGTTCCCTCCAAAGGCCCCTGGGCACTATTTCCTCTAACCTTGTATTAACAAATCACTGCCAACCCTTCCTTCTCTGCCACTCTTCATCAACCCATTTGTTACCACACCACCTATTCCCCAGTTCTGCATTTTCTTCCCCCTTCCTTATCTCCTGGCTCTCCCTGGATTATTTGATTTTCACGACTTGTTTTTTTGTCTTCCCGTATGCCCCCATTCCTACGTACATAAGCACTCTCCTATTAGATTAGTCCATGCAGTCATTCTTTGTTTCTTTTCTTTTTTCTATTTCCTGTTTGTTTTTCTTTGTCATTTTTCATATCGTTTATCCTTTTATTAAATGTTTGGTTTTCTCAATCTCCAGGTCCTTCTATTACATTTATATAACCTCTTCATTTTCTTTTATATTTAATTAGTTTCGGCATTGTTTATATAGCTATTTCAAACTTTTGATTAACTAGGATTTCTTATTATACATATACTTGATGTGCAAACATTTGCCTTTTTATTTTTTTTGCTTTTTTTCCATATTAACTACTATTCCCTAGCCCCACTTGTCCCTTCTGTGCATTAATTCACATCTTGTCATTAAAGCTTATTCACTTTGGTTGACAATGAATGGAAGTGACATCCTGTCACATCTAAACATGGAAAAACTAATTTCATTCTGATTGGCTAGTTCACTGGTCATGTGACCTTCAGCTCCTTTGAATTTGATATGGCTTCTGTTGCTATGGAAACCCACTGCATTGCTTGGTAACTCAAGAGGTTATGAATCCATGCTATAAATCTCTTATTCCCCCTTAGGGATTTGAAACCAATCTGGAGACTTTGTAAATCTATTGATAATCTGAACTAAAAAATGGAATTAAAACAAAATTGCATTGCAGAATTATGACACAATATGGGATATTTTTTTTTATTAAGACATAAAAATAGTCATTCTGTTATGGAGATTTTTACTTTTGGATATAGTAAAATTTTACTGCAAAGCTACTTTCAATCATTTTTATATATAGCTTGGTTTATCCAGGGTGTAAATTTTATTCTATTTGTCCTGCCATTTTGTGTACTTTGTGTTGCAAAAAAAAAAAAAACAACAAAAATACCAAAGTAATGAACATAATACATAATAAAATTATCAAATTATTTAGATAATAAATAATAAAAATACCAAAATAATGAAGATAATAAATAACGAAATTATCAAATTATTTCCATAATAAATTACCAGTGTAATTAAGATAATAAAATCATCAAATAATTAAGATGATAAATAATAAAATTACAAAAGTAATGAACATCATACATAGTAAAATTATTTAGATAATACATAATAAATTTATCAAATTATTTAGATAATACATAATTAAAAAAAAGTGTAATTAACTTAATACAATCATCAAAGGTATTAAAATAATAAATAAAAGAATCACCAATGTAATTAAGATAAAAAATAATCAAATTAAGGATAAATAAATAGATATGTTTCTCCTGTTATTTGACATTTTTCTGATGATTAAATTACTTTTGTTTTTCAGTTGGATCTCATAGTCGACCTTTTAGGAACACCAAATTTAGAAGATATGCGAACAGCTTGTCAAGGGGCGCGGTCTCATGTTTTACGTCAGCCCCACAAACCTCCGTCACTGGCAGCCTTGTACACACTCTCTGGTCAAGCTACACATGAGGCTGTACATCTACTGTGCAGAATGCTCGTTTTTGATCCGGTAAGTTTTAAAGACCAAAAACCATCTGTAAATGTACAAGCAAAATCTTCCAAATCCTCAAATAGTGGTAGTTCGCAATAATGAGCCTGAATCTGCTTCAATGTACCGTTCACCGGATCGAGTGGCCTGTCAACCATCAGGTATATGAGCGAGTCAGATGTTGTGGCTGAGGCAATCGCAAGGGTGGTTTTTCTGAGGTTTCCTCCCTGTTTTCCACCAGAATTAAGGCTAGCAATAATACGTTATAATAAGCGGACAATCCATCGTCATATAAATGAAATACCTTTGAATGCATAAACCCTAATCAAACAAATAAACCCAATAGCTAGCTAGCTATAACCCCATACTGTTATAGAAATCGGAGAAAATAATAAATTCACTACAAAGAAATTTTTGTACTGGAATTTGGTAGAGAACAATTAAAAAATCGTTGAAATTCTGTATTTTAACGTTCACATCTATCTGTAAAGAATTCATTGAAATGTTAAATACCAGTATATGCCAGAAAATCTCGAAATTTAAAAAATCTGCAAACACTGCTCATATTTTTTTCCTTTCTTTATAATTCTACAGTGTAAAAGTGCTCAACAATTAAATAATTTTTTTTTAAATTTATTTTTGATTGTATTTAGGAAAAGCGGATAAGTGCTGCTGATGCTCTTGCTCATCCCTATTTAGATGAAGGAAGGTTGCGATACCACTCCTGTATGTGTAAATGCTGCCGAAACACTCCAAATGGCCGACAATATACCTCTGATTTTGAACCAATTTGCCAACAGCCATTCAGTTACGCCTTTGAGAGTGATCTGACCTCAACACAAAGGGTCAAAGGTGAGGATTGAACCTTTTGTCAAATTAAACTTTTGGGGTTTTGCCTGAAATACAAGTCTCGAAATGTTGGCACCTTTGGGCTAAGAGTTTGTTTGAAAAGTAGCAATTTTGCCGTCCTAAAAGTGAAATAACTGTAAGCACGGAAACACCCCCTTTTTGACATTTGTAGTCCAACCTGAAGAAATTAAAACCATTAAATAAAGAAGTTTTTTTTTAACATTACCTTATAACTTCTAGCAGTTGGGACAGAGAAATAGGCTTTACCACAGGAGGTCTAACATGTTATTTCTTCGGACTGTCCCAAACTAAGAGTCCCAACTAATAGAAGTTATAGGGCATATGAAAAAATTATAAAAAAAACATTCTAAATCTTGAATATTCTAGTATTTACACCAGCAAGATATGTAATGCAAATATTGTTGTTTCAATTATTTTCTAACTTTTGTCTCTCATTTTGACAAGAGACGTAAGACATATTTATTTTGCTGCAGACCCAGGTAAAATGTTCCTCCAGTGCTAACCCTTGGCCAAAAGGTTGTATTTTCTTGCAGAAACCTTGCTTCTTTAACACCCATAAACACCGATTATATGTAAAACTACATCAATTTTACTGACCTCAGCCAGAGGGCTATAGCTTTGGAGTCTCCACAGGAGATGAATGAGAAACTTGTTTTCAAAACTTTACCTTCTGTTTTGTTTTTTGTTTCAGAGAAATTACACAAATTTATCTTGGAGCAGCCTCAAACAAATAGAGTACCATTATGTATTAACCCCAACTCTGTGGCCTTTAAGAGCTTTTCCAGGTAAGAATTTCTGGTGAGTAAAGTTTCTAATTTCAGGGAACATCTCTTAAAAAACATATAACCCTTTGTCATATGTAATTTATGACTAGTTTGCTTTGTTTGCAGCTATTATTCTTTCTGCCATATATTCTATGAATCATTTCCATTTTTTTACAAGTTTAAATTTTTATTTTTTTTTATCTCTATGTAGAGGCCTTTATGCGATATATAGTGTCACATATTATTATTTTTGGCCATTTGTTTTGGCATATTTTATTTTTTCTTTTGTATGTTTTTGTTTTTTTGGGGTCCTCTTTTTCTATTTTCATATATTTTATGCAAAATTTTTCTTTTGCTTTTATGTTCAATATGTTACAAGAAAATTTTTCTTTTGTTTTTGTCGTAGCCTAATTTACAGACAGAGCGC
>JARFOD010112125.1:0-15336 GCA_031763545.1 Mopalia muscosa
GAAATACCCTTGAGTACGACGTTAAACACCAATCAAACAAACAAACAAATCATTGCTTAACTTATTATTTCTCTTTTTTTTTCAGTAAATGTTTAATTAACATCTGAAGCAGTTATAATGTGAAAGATGATTGATTATTGATTTTTTTTTCTTATATTTTACAGGGAAATCAACCGGAATCAGTTGAGTAGGGTACCTGTCTCCCTGTCTGCCTTACCCTCCTTGGAGGACCTGTAAGTTGAAAACCATTTTATTTTTATTTCACTCTGTGCTTTGTTTTTAATCCTCAAATTATGCTTTGGGGGAGACCATCTCCCTGTAATTTTTTGGTTGACACTGTGCTATGTTTTTACTCTCACACTGTGTTAGATGGTTCCTGTCACACTGTCCTTTGTGGGTGGCCAATTCACTTTGCTTAGTGACCTTATCCACCCTTCGTCTTGAGTTCTTTCATCTTGGTATGCCACAAAAGGCAATACAACACTACACCTGTTGTCCAGAGTCAGTGTTCATGCTGTAACAGATGGAAAGATGATCATATCATGTGTAAATGAGTGATCGTGTACAGCCTGTGCTCTAGCTTAGGCTGTCAGTGCTTTGAGTGTGACCATCCCACTGCTTTGTTTGTTACCATCTCAGTGTGACATCCCACTGCTTTGTGTGTGCCCATCCCACTGCTTTATTTGTTACCATCTCAGTGTGACATCCCACTGCTTTGTGTGTGACGATCCCACTGCTTTGTGTGTGACCATCCCACTGCTCTGTGTGTGACCATCTCAGTGTGACATCCCACTGCTTTGTCTGTGACCATCCAACTGCGTTGTGTGTGACCATCCCACTGCTTTGGGTGTGACCATCTCAGTGTGACCTCCCACTGCTTTGTGTGTGACCATTCCACTGCTTTGTATGTGATCATCTCAGTGTGACATCCCACTGCTTTGCGTGTGACCATCCCACTGCTTTGTGTGACCATCTCAGTGTGACATCCCACTGCTTTGTGTGTGACCATCTCAGTGTGACATCCCACTGCTTGGTGTCTGACCATTCCACTGGTTTGTGTGTGACCATTCCACTGTTTTGTGTGTGACCATCCCACTGCTTTGTGTGTGACCATCTCAGTGTGACATACCACTGCTTGGTGTCTGACCATCCCACTGCTTTGTGTGTGACCATTCCACTGTTTTGTGTGTGACCATCCCATTGCTTTGTGTTTGACCATCTCAGTGTGACATCCCACTGCTTTGAGTGTGACCATCCCACTGCTTTGTTTGTTACCATCTCAGTGTGATATCCCACTGCTTTGTGTGTGACCCTCCCACTGCTTTGTTTGTTACCATCTCAGTGTGACATTCCACTGCTTTGTGGGTGACCATCCCATTGCTTTGTGTGTGCCCATCCCACTGCTTTGTGTGTGACCATCCCATTGCTTTGTGTGTGATCATCCCACTGATATGTGTGTAAACATCCCACTTTGTGTGTGACCATCTCAGTGTGACATCCCACTGCCTTGTTTGTTACTATCTCAGTGTGACATCCTCCTGCTTTCAGTGTTACCATCCCACTGCTTTGTGTGTGACCATCCCACTGCTTTGTGTGTGACCATCTCAGTGTGACATCCCACTGCTTTGTTTGTTACCGTCTCAGTGTGACATCCCACTTCTTTGGATGTGACCATCCCACTGCTTTGTGTGTGACCATCTCAGTGTGACATCCCACTGCTTTGTTTGTTACCATCTCAGTGTGACATCCTCCTGCTTTGAGTGTGACCATCCCACTGCTTTGTGTGTGACCATCTCAGTGTGACCTTCCACTGCTTTGTGTGTGACCACCCCACTGCTTGGTGTGTGACCATCGCACCTCTTTGTGTGTGACCACTCCACTGCTTTGTGTGCGACCATCTCAGTGTGACATCCCACTGCATTGTTTGTTACCATCTCAGCGTGACATCCCCCTGCTTTGGGTGTGACCATCCCACTGCTTTGTGTGTGACTATCTCAGTGTGGCATCCCACTGCTTTGTGTGTGACCATCCCACTGCTTTGTGTCTGACCATCCCAGTGTGACCTCCCACTGCTTTGTGTGTGACCGTCCCACTGCTTTGTGTGTTACCATCCCACTGCTTTGTGTGTGACGATGCCACTGATTTGTGTGTGACATCCCACTGCTTTGTGTGTGACCATGCCACTGCTTTGTGTGTGACATCCCACTGCTTTGTGTGTGACATCCCACTTCATGGTGTGTGGCCATCACACTGCTGTGTGTGTGACCATTCCACTGCTTTGTGTGTGACATCCCACTGCTTTGTTTGTTACCATCTCTGTGTGACTTCCCCCTGCTTTGGGTGTGACCATCCCACTGCTTTGTGTGTGACCATCCCACTGCTTTGTGTGGGACCATCCCACTCCTTTGTGTGGGACCATCATACTGCTTTGTGTGTGACATCCCACTGATTTGTGTGTGGCCATCCCACTGCTTTGTTTGTTACCATCTCAGTGTGATATCCCACTGCTTTGTGTGTGACCACCCCCATTTCTTTGTGTGTGACCATCCCACTGCTTTGTTTGTTACCATCTCAGTGTGACATCTCACTGCTTTGTGTGTGACCAGCCCACTGCTTTGTGTGTGACCATCTCAGTGTGACCATCCCACTGCTTTGTGTGTGACCATCCCACTGCTTTGAGTGTGACCATCTCAGTGTGGCCATCCCACTGCTTTGCATGTGACCATCCCACTGCTATGTGCGTTAACATCCTACTGCTTTGTGTGTGATCATCCCACTGCTTTGTGTGTGACCATCTCACTGCTATGTGTGTGACCATCCCACTGCTTTGTGTGTGACCATCCCACTGCTTTGTGTGTGACCATCCCACCGATTTGTGTGACCGTCACACTGCTTTGTGTGTGACCATCCCAATGATTTGTGTGTGACCATCCCAATGCTTTGTGTGTGACCTTCCCACTGCTTTGTGTGTGTCCATCCCACTGATTTGTGTGTAACCGTCTACTGCTTTGTGTGTTACCATCCCACTGCTTTGTGTGTGACCTTCCCACTGCTTTGTGTGTGACCATCCCACTGCTTTGTGTGTGACCATCCCACTGCTTTGTGTGTGACCAGCCCACTGCTTTGTGTGTGACCATCCCACTGCTTTGTGTGTGACCGTCCCACTGCTTTGTGTGTGACCATCCCACTGCTTTGTGTGTTACTATCCCACTCATTTGTGTGTGACCGTCCCACTGATCTGTGTGTGACCGTCCCACTGATCTGTGTGACCATCTCACTGCTATGTGTGTGACCATCCCACTGCTTTGTGTGTGATCATTCCACTGCTTTGTGTGTGACCATGTTACTGCTATATGTGTGACCATCCCACTGCTTTTTGTGTGTCCATCCCACTGATTTGTGTGACCATCCCACTGCTTTGTGTGTGTCCATCCCACTGATTTGTGTGTGACCATCCCAAGGGCTTTGTGTGTGACCATCCCACTTTGTTGTGTGTAACCTTCCCACTGCTTTGTGTTTGACCATCCCACTGCTTTGTGTGTGACTATCCCACTGCTTTGTGTGTTACCGTCCCAATGTGTTTTATGGTTGACCATTATTGTGTGATTTCTGGTTGACCCCTTACACTATGCTTTTTGGGTGACCATTTCACTGTTTTGTGGGTGTCCATCATATTGTGATACTTGGTTCATCCCTTTAATACATTATGCTCTTTGGGTGACCGTTTCCCGATGACCTGTCAGTTTGATATTCCTACAACTTTTGTTTCTTTTCTGTTTTTGTACTAAAGGTATCGCCCCATTATCTCTGATTTATTGAAATCAATCCACCATGTCAATTTCACTTATATCTGTGTTTGGTGTAGTGCACTATGTTTGGTGAAGAAGTCCTCCATTTTACCCATCAAACAAACGTGTTCAGATGTTACTACAAAAATGTACTGTTCTCTGTGCAGTGTTTAGAGAGTAATTTAAAAAAAAGGGTTTTCACTGCAATTATATATCTCTTTTGTGTGTAAAGAGAAACCTAGAAATTTCATTTATGTAAATAATATTTTGAACTGTAAGGTTATTGTATATTGCCAACTAATGGTTAATTCCTTGTATAACACTCACCTCCTAAATAGATATTTAGGTTTGATTAATTTACAGGTGATGAGCATTATTGTTTAGACTCTTTGCATCTTATCCCATTTTTATAGGACTTTGGCTGATAATCAGCTGGAATATCTTCCTGAAGAAAGCTTTAAAAGAAACCAGAAGTTGGTTTATCTTCAACTTAAGGGCAACCCAATTACTTCTGTGGCTCCGGGAACTTTTTCAAATTTACCCAATTTAGAAAAATTGTAAGTATTTACATGTATATCTGCCTATTTATTCTCTTGTGAACAGAAGTTTTGTTATAACTCTTTCCATTTCAAGAAATCTTTTTGTGAGAAAAGCCTTTATCAGTCATTTGTTAAATAAATATTCTTAAGAGTGGTTTTAAAGGCAAATTAAATTAACATGGCTTACTACAGGCTATTTCAAGTGAAATAATTCACTCTGTTATGAAAAAGTCATCAAGGTGAAAAGCCGCATTGGGAAAAATCAGTCACATATTCTTTGTTGCCTTGTTTTCAGTGAGCATTCTTTGGCAATCAGTTTCATAGTGTGCAGGCCCGTGGCTCAGTGGTAGGAAGTGCAGTTCCTAAACTGCAAATGCTTGGATTTACTGTTCACGGGTTTGAATCAGCCTTTCAACCATCGGGTGTATGAGAGAGTCACATGTTGTGGCTCCGGCAATCGTATGGGTGGTTTTTACGAGGTTTTCTCTCGGTTTTCCACCGTTATAAGGCTGCGTACAATGGGAAGTGGACAATCCATCGTCATATAAGTGAAATACCCTTGAGTACGACGTTAAACACCAATCAAACAAACAAACAAGCATAATGTGATGTTGATATAAGGTCTGAGCGTTAATTAATTATCTCCTTGAGATAACAAATTGGTATTGATATCAAATTCACTGTTCAACTTGAAACTTGTACTGTGGCTTCTGCTCTGTAACTCATTTGCTCCAACAAACATATATTTGTACTGACAGAGAGCATTGTCTCTTGGCCATGAGGCCCGTGGCTGTGGCTCAGTGGTAGCAAGTGCGCTTCCTAAACTGAACCTGCTTCGATTTACCATTCACAGGGTTGAGACCGCCTGGCGACCTTCAGGTGTGAACCACATGTTGTGGAGGTGGTTTTTATCAGGTTTCGACTCTGTTTTCCACAGTTCTAAGTCTATGTACACTGTGAAGTGGACAATCCATCATATAAGTGAAATACCCTTGAGTACGACGTTAAACACAAATCAAGCAAACAAACAAACACAGCCAAGAGCCCATTTACAAGTATGTGCTCATTTAAACTTGCTTCATTTCCCAGCAAGCATATATATATGCACTCTAACCATACCTTACACACGGCCACACATCCAATAACTTCAAACATTTCCTTCCAGTTAAGAACTTATTTTTATTTATAAGCGTTAATGCTGAACACAAAGACATAAATTTTAAAAATCAATTCCTGACTAAAAATCAGTTATTATGAATTTCACAGTGTAGTGTAAATATACATGGATATACATGTACATGTATTGGGATTCAATATTACGTTGATTTTAAAACCAGTTTCAAGGGTGATCTGGGCTTTATAATTTACATGTGTTCTAAATATCTTATCGTGTTTGCAGACTATGTCCTGTTTAAAACATGTGCTTTAGTGGGCAGTCAACATTCAATTGCCAATTTAAATTACAAGATGTTTAAGGAATCAAAGTTGGACAAATTTTTCAAACTTTACATTGTGATTTTATTATGTTTTACTAACATGTGTTTGTATTTTCATCAGGAACTTAAGCCATTGGTTAATATTGGGAACAATTTGTTGATGTTTGTATTGACAATTATATGGTTTTTGTTATTTTTCTCACAGGATTTTATCTGACGCTCGTGACCAAGATGTATTCCCCGATGTGTCAGGATCAGAGAAAATAAAAATCTTGGGATTTGATCGTGCCAGTATAAAGTCTATCCCTTCAGATATTTGTTCTTCTCTACCAGAATTACAGAGTTTGTAAGTTCAAATACGTGCTTCATGCCGCTACTGTGAGATAGTTGATGGACCATTCTTGTACAAAACAATTCAATACTTTAAATATCTGTTCTTTTTTTCAATGAAACAAGTGCGAAAGGGCTTTTTTTAAAGCTACATTTGCAGAATGTGCCATTTTTCATTTGAATTCAGACTATACAGTTCAGCTCCTAGCATCACCTGAATTTGTCTGTAACACTAACAACTATTTATGTTGAGTCAAAAATGTCCTCTTTGTTATGAAAGGAGACTCACATGTACTGTTTCTTCAGTCTTACTGTTATTTGTCTTAACTATTTTCATTGTAGCCCTACATTTTAAACTTTGCGCCAATCATCTTTATACTAATGTCAAGTGTTATGGTTTGCTGATGATGTGTTTTGACTACCATCTTGAATTTTTAGTAATCTTTCCAAAATCTCTGATATGAATTTTAACATTTTGGCCAAATGTGTGTCAAAGTTTCTAAGAGACCAATATTTTTTATCTTGTTGTCAAAAAGATCCTTAGTGCCCAATGCTTCCTTGATCATACTTCAAGGAAAATCTCCCTTCTAAGCGAATTTTGAATGTACCTAGCTCATACAATTTGTCTCCCCTTTAACCAGGTGCCATTCCTGCAACTAATAATGGCATTCAAATTTCAATTTGCATTTAAGAGGGTGTGTTTTACTTTCTCTCCTCACATTATGGATTACCTTTACTTACTATTGGTGTTTGGAGAGTTTTCTTTTAAATACAAGTGTGACAGTACATTTCATTTTATGTGTCCTTAATCACTTTATGTTTCTTGTTTGAGTGGCACTTAGAAGCTGGTAAATTAGAAAGACATGATGACTGATATGGATTTTCAACTTCTTGATACAAATACTAAGATTTTTATTGCTTGAAAACGATCTTAGTATCGAGATCAAAACATCGCTGCCCAATATATCCAGAAGTTGAAAATCCATATCAGTCGTCATGTCTTTCCACATTATTTTTGTTTATCTGCAATTGGAAGTGTTAACTATTCTTTTCAAGCTTGACCAGTTCTGAAACAGTGCCATTTTGGATTATTATCTCTCTTAATGGTATTGTGTTCCTGGTGATTAAAACATCTCCCATAGTTTATATGGCTGTTGAGAACTCTGCCGAATTGACCACAGATTTACCATGATGCCTTAAACACAGATTATTGATCAGCCCTGTGTGGTCACTACAAGCCTTACTATAAGTATATGTTTGCCCAATTCGTTTTTTGTTAACAAAAATGAAAGAGAACATAAGTATTGGATGTTGGGTTCAGTCTGAATCTTATTGTTTGCTTTGTCTTTTACTGCTGGTCACAGGTTTTTGGTCTAGCAGCAGCTTGTGGCTGTGGCTAAGTCGTTAGTTTGTGGGTGTTTTTTACCACTTTATTACTGCCAGGAATAGTGTGAAATGGACGATCTATCATCATATCAGTGAACTACCCTTAAATAGCAAACAACAAATCTATGTCCAGCAGTGATATGTTTATTGATGGCTTTGCATCTCATTGTAAAGACTTTCAAGTGACGTTCGTATCACTTCTTCTGATGTTCTCTTTGGACTTTGTTCCAAAATCTTTTGGTCTTGGGATTATTTTTTAGTTTTATCAGTTGTTTTTTTTATGTTACATAATCCTCCCAGTCAGAATTGATTTTTGACAGATTTCATTGCACTTGGGTAATCACCTCACCTGCCATTATTTCCATCCATTGGTATACGTATAACTTCTACCTCCACCCAAAATAGCCACGGAACAGTGTGAAGTGGACAATCCATTGTCATATCATTGAAATACCCTTAAGTACGATGTTAAACCACAATTAAATAAATAAACACAGAAAAATTTATATATTTAATGAGTTTCCAACCCAGCCATAAAGTGTTGGATTATTGTTCTCAAACTGATTGAAAATTTACCTGGCATCTAGAGTTAAGGTTCATCCCTAGCCTAAACAGCATGAACCATTTGGTTAATGTCCCAATAAATGCTATGCAGAAGTCTGCCTAATATTAGAACTTATTAGATAGGAAGCCACCTAATGTGCCTCTCTACTAGAGCGAGAATTTTCTCCATCACAGGACTTTTCTTCCAGCCACATCATCATTTAAAGATTTTTTTGATGTATTTTGAGGCTTTTAGCTATCAGGAACAATTCAGAAGCCCAATGCAATTCGTAAATTGTATTCTGGCTCATTTTGAATTCTCATTTGGTCCAATCTCAAGTGGACACAGACTGGATAGATCTCCTATAGTCTTACCTCATTCCCTTGGCTCCATGGGGATAAGGTGATGTAGTCATAATGGATTGGTTTGTCGCAGCCATACATAAGCTAACAGGCAATAGAAATTTTGCTCTACATCAGCGACTCCTTGTTTGGCATATCCACTATGACTCTGCGCTAACCTGACTAACCATGTTGACGCCATAAACATTACTACCATTAATTACACTGTTCATAATTTATTCCATGACCTTTTATGAAATAGATACACCCCTCATGTTGGATATTAAGTCTAGTTATTGGGGAATATAAGGAGCACAGTTGCAATACAAAATTTTTGCAGAGGTAAGTAATAGCTGAAACAAGAAATATTTTACAGGTTTTACAAATTACATATTATTTTACAGGTTTTACCAATTACCTGTAATTTTACAGATTTTACAAATAACCTGTAATTTTACAGGTTTTACAAATTACCTGTAATTTTACAGTTTTTACAAATTACCTGTAATTCTATAGTTCATCAGTCCAAGTGTGACTTAATTTGAACAAATGACTCGATAAGACTCCATAACAGGTAAGCACAGGCAAAAACTGGCTTATAATTATGACATTAACTTTTGAAATGTTGATATTTTTTAAAATTAAAAGATATATTTAAACTAACAATGATTTATAGGGCTCCTGAAAAATTTTAGTAGAGTTCTATTTATGATGTTTCAAATTTTATTCAATTATAATTCAAAATTTATTTCTGGTGAATCAATAAAAGACAAATGCTCATAAATTGTAATCTCAGGTAATGTGTCAGTTTGGACCAAAATTTTCTGATGAACATCCACAACTCAGTTATCACACAGTTGTGTATTGCAGGCCCCATATCCATACAAGGTTTCCCAACTTCGCTTACTTTGGTGGTCGTGGCAAATCTTCCACCTGCGTCTCTTTCCAGGTAAAACTTCTCTGCTGTGGAATAAACGGCACACATTGCACCGCACAAGGTCTCTGTCTACATGTATCAGGAACTGCCAATTCCAGAATGAAGCCCACCTGTAGATATCAATGTTTGGCTACCTGTCTAGCAGACAACTGCCCATTAACAATCTAAGCATTAACATTACAACAATCAACAAAAAAAGCAATAAATGTATTTCCAATATTTCTTGCTTGACCTCCCAGCATTGTACTTTTTATGCATCTGATCATGAATATCATCATCATTCATATACTTATTATATAAGGATATGGCCGGAGCTTGCCCGATGCTGACTTAATTTCACCCAAAACGTCGCACACAGGTAGATGGTTTATTGACATTAGGTATATTAGGTAAACAATATTTTTAAGATTGTTAACATTCCACTCAGTTACTGTTGTGGATCTCTTCTTGGCTGATAGTTGACCACCATGTACTACCTCAATGCAGATTCTTTCAAGACAAGCTCAGGTAGAAATCCTTTTCTATTCATCATTATAATAACACAGGTGTAAACTTGAATCAATTTTAAGATAGCATTTTAAGCTAGTTTTCTTTTCCTGTCAATTTTGAATGGTCTTTATGTACAACTCTGACCAGTTTACAAGTCCAACATCTTTTATCAGATAGAGGTACTTGTAATAAGGTCCGATCATCATACTTAAAGAAATCCAACAATTCCATTGCCACCAATTTCATCTCCTCTTCAGCCTCAAAGCTAGAAAGTGTGTGTGTGTGTGGGAGAGGGGGGCATTTGAGGCAACTTCAGTTAAAATCGGCAACTTTATCTCAGGCAGGATGTGTCTTGTATAGATTTAGTATAAGTTTCAGACTAGTTGCAGCATCCAGTTATCTTACACAACATACAGTCCCCCAATACCAATGGGTATACATCTGTTCAGCTGCTTTTGGGGAGCCGCAAAATACTTGCTGAACATGCTTCAAATGGGGTATTTAGCCAGCGCTCTTTTTTTAGCAGTCTTGGAACATAAACTTCAACCCGTGTCCATCCAATGGACAAATCCTTGGCTGTTGAACTGACCTGCCTTATCTTTGTTCCAGAGGGCATTTGATATACACATTTACACTTGGGAGTCATTCAATTTGTGCCTGTAAAAAAGTAAGTTTTCAAGGTTAGCCTTTTGACCTGCTGCTAGAGACATTATGGCCAAAATCATGTATGACTTAATAGCCCCTACCAATGCCACTGCATTCCCCTTAACGATTTTAGCTTGACAATCTCTGTGAACAAATCCAGACATGTGTCGTTATCAACTTTGGGAGATGCAGAATTTCACTGAATCATCATTGCTAAGGCTGGCAATGAAACACACTTTTAATCCCATCTCTAATTGAGGATTGATATCCTGTTGCATCTGACATTGTATTCCACTCATTTGACAACTATTGACGGTATGATGGCTGATGTAGTAGACCAGGTCCCAGTGTTCCATCTTCTAAAGCGACGGGAGTTTGACTTGGTTGAGGAGATGTTCAGTGGCTCGATCACACCTTGTTTCCTTGCCAGTTGAACAGAAACCCCCATGACCACATGATGTATCTCTTTCGGACCACTTTGACCCCTTGCAGGACCACTAGTGACCAGTTTGAATGAGATGGATCATGCTTAATATGTTCCCTTTATCATGACCTCATTGGCTGTAAGCCTCTCTAAAGATGTTTGAACCTCCACTACCGACTTGTCCATTAAAGTAGTTGACATACATGTAGGCTTGTTGTAGAGTCATCATTGTGTAAGGTGAAATGGGCTGCTCACTTCTGTCAAAAGTGTTGTGTCAAGTGACTGTGATTGTCATGATCACCTTACAAGGCCAGAATGGACAGAGTGGCTGTGATTGTCATGATCACCTTACAAGGCCAGAATGGACAGAGTGGCTCTAGTTGTCTTTTATATCCATTTTCACAGTTGTGAACTATTTCTTCTGCATGAGGATGTTTTGAATGTATCACTATTCACAACTCACTTGTAATCCATTTTTACAATGTGCACTGACTGCAAAACAGGGCAGAGAGTATCACCTTCTACACAAGACTCTACCAAGTGGCAGTAGACATACAAGGCCTGAATACGGCTATCTGTTATGTCAAGATAACCAGGTACCCCCTTTGTAGGATTCATCACTCGATACGGTAAGCATGCTTCAGAAATGACCACCCAACAACTGCTGCAGTCCTTGGCTTAATGCAAACTGGTTTTTCATGTAGAATATGATTTGGAAAATTTGGAATGGGATGCATTTCATTCAAGGCCAAGCCGATGGTATCTTTCATATTGTGCAGCTAGGTGTGTTGTTGCAATTGGTCAGGTCTTTACCAGTGTTATACCCGGCTGTGTATTTATCTGTGTCTCATAACCTTGGAATTGTTAACTTTGGCCTGCCAAGCCTTGTCTTAAAGCAGATGGTTTACAGTAGGATTTTCTATGGTCTAAGTAAAGTTTACATTGCTTCACTTCTCCCCCTTTTAAAGGGATGGGGTCAGGGACTGGATAATGAAATCTGCACCCTTTACCTGGCTTACTATAGTTCTGACTATAAATACATACTGGTAAATTCATGTAAATATTTCAAACTTGTAGTTTTCATATTTAAAGGAGTTTGCTTACAAAAGCAGCACATTGTACATGTAGTGTAAAATATGATGGCGCATTGTTATCACAAAGACTTGGAAACCGGGTGAAACTAAGTAGTGAGGAGCTACGGTGTTTTGACTTTTTTACCTTTCCCTTGTTGTGTCCACTTGTTGTATACTCCTCGACCAAAGAGTGTAAGAAAAAAGACTATGTGTGGATCTGTAATAACCTAGCAGTGTTTCAGTGGTGGTCCATCAAATTGAACTCAATAAAATTTATACCAGATAAATGAAGGATAGAAAAAGAAGAAAATATAAGTATCGAGAATAAATGTTTATATATATCTGATGCTGTATTGTTTTTGTTTTTTCAGCGATATACACTCTAATCGTATACTGGACATCCCTGACCTAACACAGTGTACAGAGCTTAGAATTCTGTGAGTATTCTGTCTAAATGCATAGCTGAGCCTCTTTACCAGAATGACACAAGCTATGCATCTTATTTTATCATAGGCCCACAACTGTGGCTTAGTGGTAGAGAGTGCGCTTCCTAAACTGAACCTGCTTCGATTTACTGGTTTACCAGATTGAGTCCCCGTCTGTTGACCATCAGGTTTCCTCACGGTTTTCCACTGTAATAAGGCAGTGTGAAGTGGACAATCTGTCATCTGTACCTAAGTGAAATACCCTTAAGTACAACGTAAAACACCAATCAAACAAACAAGCAAACATTCATTGTGTGTCACATTAAAGGTATTTGTAGATGTCATAATTAATGCATATGACAGTTGAATGCACAAGATAAATGAAGGCCTCCTAATTTAATCGGCAAAACCTTCCAGGAACTACTTAACAGTTCTCTATTCATGAATAAAGATTTGTTCATTATTTTACGATAAAACTTTCTTAGTTTAAGGTCTTGCTGGACCGCTTTGTCAATTTCAGAACACCAGTTGTATTTTGTTTATTATATATGTAGAAGAATATAAATGTGAACCATATATACGTATCTATTTTTGGAAAGCTTGAATACTCAGGATTATATATTTGTGAACAGGGTGAAAATCTAAAGTTAATGTCAACAGAAACAAATAGACTGCATTTTTCAAGGTTAATTTCTCGACATGCAATAATGATAAGACTCAAAAATTTAGTTGACCTTTTAGAATACTCCTTGATCTAGTCTCTTTTTTGTAAAAATATAAAGTCAAGGACGAATTCCTAACAAAGAGGCACAGTTTACTAGATCACGTTGTGCTCTTAACAATGGTACAAATTTGAAGATTCTACAATGAATAATTTTCTAGAAATATGCCATGGAAAATGTTGGGTCTGCCTAAAACAGAAGTGGCAGAAAAGGGCATTTAATGTTTT
The DNA here is from genome assembly GCA_031763545.1 of Mopalia muscosa. NCBI lineage: Eukaryota > Metazoa > Mollusca > Polyplacophora > Chitonida > Mopaliidae > Mopalia > Mopalia muscosa. The sequence goes on from JARFOD010112125.1 coordinate 13,307, forward strand.
GCCACTTGGTCAATGGAATTCTAAATTATAGGCTGTTTGTAATTAGAATTTCAAATTATTTTTTTCACCAACATATAGTTTGTATCTGTAACTTTTTATCGAGTGATAAAAAAAAAATTGGTTCAGTTTGAGCCCAAGGGGTCCAGGAATACCTTTTAGGTCAGAATTTATTTTTTGACATGATTGGTCTCATAATTTGGATCTCTACCTCTATATGTATTATTGATACAAAATGATAAATAAAACCTGGGGTTTTTTTTCTTCTCTTCTATATATCTTGAGGGCCGTGGCTAAGTGGTAGCAAGACCGTTTCCTAAACCGTGCGTGCTTGGATTTACCCTTCACCCGATCGAGTTCACCTGTCGACCATCATGTATATGAGTGAGTCACATGTTGTGGCTCCGGCAACAGTGGGGGTGGTTTTTACAAGGTTTCCTCTCGGTTTTCCAGTGTACATAGCCTCACATAAAAAATCAAATCTATATTTCTTGAGAATAAAAACTAATTATACAATGCCTTTATCTTTCAGGAACTTGGGAAACAACAAATTAACTTCCCTGGAAGGGGAACCATTTCTGGGTTTGACACAGCTTCGAGATTTGATTCTCGCTCATAATTACATAACAGAGATCCCGGAGAAAGCGTTCACTGGACTGAACAGGCTACAATATCTGTAAGATCATTATCAGTAAATCAGAATGTATCAGAATAGATTCCGCAGAAGAGTGGAAATTTATACTCTTTTGATCCTTAGTTTTTGTTTCTTATATACTTTAACATATTTCACGCGGACTAAAGTTTGTTCCAATATAGTCTTGAATTTGTTGGAAAAATATAACTTATCGCAATCCACCTAGCGAATTTGCCAAGCCAAGGATATTTGTTTTGATTCTGAGCTTGACATTTATCACTTCATAGACAGAACTACACTGCCAGTCAAATTTAATTCACACTTGGTTTTGCATTGATCGAAGTCAGTTTTTAGTAAGTTTATGGTACTACAATATTATACAATCTATATTTATTTTATCATAGTTGCCACATTTTAATATTTAGCAGCTTGCTTTAAATGTCGGGCAGTTTTTTGGAAAATACATGTAATTGCAATTAAACTGTGGAGAATGAAAGATTTTTGCCTTACTGACACTTTTTCATTTGTTAGATTAGGCGCATTGGACTGAACATTGTCGTAAAGCGCGGTGAGACCACTGTCTATGATTTTTGTTTCATTTTTGTTTACTGACCATTTGACCGGTCCAATGAAAAAATTGGTACTTGATATATTCAATGAACTTCTTGAATGTACCAGACGAACGACTTCACCTTGCTCAATGAAAACGTCCAATCAAATGCCCCTATCATTATACATAATAATGATAATAGTATACTAAATGTTGTGAAACCATTTAAAACTATACCCCTTAACGCAGGGTTTTCAAATTTTGGAAGCACATTGGTCTTGTGCTAAACTACATTCTTATTTGAAATAGGGCCATTTCAATTAAATTTCTCATTTCCATAGCAACATAATTATACATAAGAATAATAATAGTATACCAGACGATGTGAACACAGTCAAAACCATACTGTTAAATGCAGGAAAATTTTGGAAACCTGTTGTTCATACACTAAACTACATTCCTATTTAAAAAAGGGGTCATTCCAATCAAATTTATGGTTTATATGGTAACATAATTATAATAATAATAATATTATAACAGACCAACCAGGTAATCACAGTCAAAACCAAACACATGTGGGTTTTTAACATTTTACAAACACATTGGTCTTTCAAATCAAATTTCTGTTTGGATAACCATAAGATTGAACTATTCCCATGATTAAAGGGTCGAATATAGTGACTATTGATAGAGTACTTCTGATGGGATTAAGGGAGTCAGACTCACCTCTTGTTCAGTAGTATAAGGGATGGGGGTTCTGGACCACTTTTCCTGGGGCCCTCCTGAGACCCGCCCCCCGGCACTGGGCGGCTCCCAGTGGTAGTTCCGATGGCCTTCTTGTATATCTCC
>JARFOD010112136.1:0-15335 GCA_031763545.1 Mopalia muscosa
TTAGTGTAATGATAGGAACACATTGCTGGTAAGAAACTAAGTTAATATGAGTGTAATGATAGGAACACATTGCTGGTAAGAAACTAAGTTAATATTAGTGTAATGATAGGAACACATTGCTGGTAAGAAACTAAGTTAATATTAGTGTAATGATAGGAACACACTGCTGGGAAGAAACTAAGTTAATATTAGTGTAATGATAGGAACACACTGCTGGTAAGAAACTAAGTTAATATTAATATAATTGTATGAACACACTGTTGGAAAGACGATCAGTAAGTATTAATATAATCTTTGGAACAATCCGCTGGAAAGACGATAGGTAGGTATAACAGTGTAGGAAGAAACCGCTGGATAGAAAATATATTAGTGGTAAAGTAACTGTTGGAACAAACCGACAGTGAGGAGGGTGCTATTAAACAAGATAATCTAGTCGTGGAGAAATTTACCCTATACTGGGATTAGGGTTCACGTTCTTTCCCTGGGAAATTGAGTTTTATTAGCTCTTTCAGTGTCCATTGAATAATTCTACACAGAAAATAACGCACTATTATTTCTATTCGTTAATATACATGTAAGAAATATAACAAATGCAGTTGAAGAAATTCCCGACATGTGAGCGTGATTCAGGGTGAAGGGTCTTCGATGACGTTAGTGTACTATGAGGTAGCAGGTGCGAGTGGTTGGGTCTGAGCATATCCAACACAGTCGGCTATCAGACTAGCAGACGAAACATAAATCACAGCGATTCGGGCAGATTTCATTCTGACGTTTTGTCCATGCACTGTTCCCCTCTTGATTCCTTATAGATTAAATATTCAGGAAAATGTCACTTGTCAAACCATCTGTCATATAGTGACACCAGGAGAACAGTGGACGCGTGTAGCCGACACAAAATATGTCTACTCGTAGATTGCGAATGTTCATGTGCCTTTGTGGTTGTTTTAGTAAGTGAGAATGACTGGCGAGTATAAGACGCCGTGCTATTGTATTGAAGTGACTAGTACACAATGGTAAACCGGAGACTGTCTCTCTGGGCTGTGAACTCTTCAAGTCGTGTGAACGGATGCATGTGTATTTCAGAAAAGGTATTAAAGGTATCAAACAAACCCTCGCTCCTCGGGTTCGGCTCTGAAGTGACTTAGTCCTCGATCCTCTCTGAAGAGAATCAGCTATAGTTCATTGGCTTAATCTCTCTAGCCAATTGACCTTCGCTTTCTGTTTTCTCTCAAGTCAATCAGCCATCATCCCTCTGTTTCCTCTACACTCAAAACCATCATCCCTATGTTTCCTTTATACTCATTCAGTCCTAATCTGTCTGTTTCCTCTATACTCATTCAGCCACCATCTATCTGTTTCCTCTACACTCATTCAGCCATCATCTGTCTGTTTCCTCTACACTCATTCAGCCATCATCCCCCTGTTTCCTCTACACTCATACAGCCCTAATCTGTCTGTTTCCTCTACACTCATTCAGCCACCATCTGTCTGTTTCCTCTACACTCATTCAGCCACCATCTGTCTGTTTCTTCTACACTCATTCAGCCACCATCGGTCTGTTTCCTCTACACTCATTCAGCCATCATCTATCTGTTTTCTCTATACTCATTTAGCCACAATACCTCTGTTTCCTCTACACTCATTCAGCCATCATCCTTCTGTTTCCTCTACACTCATTCAGCCACCATCCCTCTGTTTCCTCTATACTCATTTAGCCAGCATCCCTCTGTTTCCTCTACACTCATTCAGCCACCATCTGTCTGTCTCCTCTACACTCATTCAGCCATCATCGCTCTGTTTTCTCTACACTCATTTAGCAACCATCCCTCTGTTTCCTCTACACTCATTCAGCCACCAAATGTCTGTTTCCTCTACACTCATTCAGCCACCATCTCTCTGTCTCCTCTACACTCATTCAGCCATCATCCCTCTGTTTTCTCTACACTCATTTAGCAACCATCCCTTTGTTTCTTCTACATTCATTCAGCCAACATCTGTCTTTTTCCTCTACACTCATTCAGCCATCATCGCTCTGTTTCCTCTACACTCATTCAGTCACCATCTGTCTGTTTCCTCTACACTCATTCAGGCATCATCCCTCTGTTTCCTCTATACTCATTCAGCCACCATCTGTCTGTTTCCTCTACACTCATTCAGCCACCATGTGTCTGTTTCCTCTACACTCATTCAGTCATCTTCCCTCCGTTTCCTCCACACTCATTTAGCCATCATCCCTCTGTTTCTTCTATACTCATTCAGCCACCATCTGTCTGTTTCCTCTACACTCATTCAGCCACCATCTGTCTGTTTCCTCCACACTCATTCAGCCATCATCCCTCTGTTTCCTCTACACTCATTCTGCCATCATCCCTCTGTTTCCTCTACACTCATTTAGCCACCATCTGTCTGTTTCCTCTACACTCATTCAGCCACCATCTGTCTGTTTCCTCTATTCTCATTCAGCCACCATCTCTCTGTTTCCTCTACAGTCATTCAGCCACCATCTGTCTGTTTCCTCTACACTCATTCAGCCGCCATCTGTCTGTTTCCTCCACACTCATTCAGCCACCATCTATCTGTTTCCTCTACAGTCATTCAGCCACCATCTGTCTGTTTCCTCCACACTCATTCAGCCATCATCTGTCTGTTTCTTCTACACTCATTCAGCCACCATCTGTCTGTTCCCTTTACACTCATTCAGCCACTATCTGTCTGTTTCCTCCACACTCATTCAGCCACCATCTATCTGTTTCCTCTACAGCCATTCAGCGACCATCTGTCTGTTTCCTTCACACTCATTCAGCCATCATCTGTCTGTTACCTCTTCACTCATTCAGCCATCATCTTCTGTTTCCTCTTCACTCATTCAACCATCATCTCTCTGTTTCCTCTACACTCATTTAACTACCATCTGTCTGTTTCCTCTACACTCATTCGGCCATCATACCTCTGTTTCCTCTACACTCATTCAGCCATCATCCCTTTGTTTCCTCTACACTCATTCAGCCATCATCCCTCTGTTTCCTCTACACCCATTTAGCCACCATCTGTCTGTTTCCTCTACACTCATTCAGCCATCATCCCTCTGTCTCTTCTACACTCATCCAGCCATCATCCCTCTGTCTCCTCTACACTCATTCATCCATCATCTGTATGTTTCCTCTACACTCATTCAGCCACCATCTGTCTGTCTCCTCTACACTCATTCAGCCATCATCCCTCTGTTTCTTCTACACTCATTCAACCATCATCCCTCTGTTTCCTCTACACTCAATCAGCCAGCATCTGTATGTTTCCTATACTCTCATTCAGCCACCATCTGTGTGTTTCCTCTACACTCATTCAGCCTCCATACATCTGTTTCCTCCACACTCATTCGGCCATCATCCCTCTGTTTCCTCCACACTCATTCAGCCACCATCCCTCTATTTCTAGTGACTAGGCCAGTTTGATGGGGTTTAGTGACCTGGCGGCAAAGTTTCGGGCTAAGGGTTAAAAAGTAAAAGCTGTATTCTGTCTTAATTTTTATTAGTTTCATTATAGTATTGATTTAAGGACAACTCTTTATGTAGGGCCTACGATTCAAAAATGAAAACCACAACACATCAGCTAGTCCGTGCGACGATTGTCAATTCACTTTGTAACGGGGTTCAAAGGCTGTTTGTTGAACGGAAATAATGTTATATTTTTTACCTGTATATTCAACTCAACAAAATTATCAAAGAACAACAGTATATGCGGAACAAAAATATATATTAGGTTAAAAAACAATGACATTCTTCACTGGCGTTATACAAACGCAGAGGGAAAATCCATGTTGTGAATTGTGCCGCTGCTACGCCATGACAACAAGTCGTAAACTTTAGAAAAGCCAATAGATCTATATGAAACCCTTTCATCAAGACCAGTTCTTTGTTATTGGAAAATAGGATGTATACTAGCTATAGTTGATGTTACTGGGTTCCATACAGAAGCGTAAAACCACAGCCATAAGTCGAAGAACATTTTATAATTGTTATAGTCATTTATTTCTTAGAGTGAATAGTGTTGGGTTGGGTGTTGCCAGTAGCTAGTTCACTATACGATTAGTACAGCTTCTCTAAGATACTACGGAGTAGAGCGATGAGTGTTAACACAGATCAGTGATATCACACAATCTTAATGACTGACATCAACTGTCTCGGTCTAACAAAGTCTCACTGAATTCTTGTGGTCGTCTGTCTAACATCACTCTCATTCATCGTATCACCTTAATGGTTGCCTTCCTTTGTAGTCCTGGTAATGCCCTCAGGCTTGACCACGCCCACTCGTTTCCACGTGCACGCTTCTCAATGAAAACCCCTGTCAACCGCAATATACGACGAGAACAATTTTCTAACAGAACAGAATAGCTCACAAATGTATACTTTATATATAATTTAACAAAGCGTACTTGCCTTTTTACTACTTCAATGTAAAAGTCATGAAAACAGGATTTATGATTTATGGACCTACAATTATTACCATTTCTTACGTATCCATAATGACATAGCAACAAGTTTAATTTGAAGACATTGGATTACATGGGAACAGTTGGAATGTTTTTCTTCGAAACTGATTGCCCTCGGCAAAGAATATGCAGATAATCATAAAGAATGAAATCCATGATAAATATTAACGAACCGACTTTTTGTAATTTAATATGTTTGTCACACGAAGGGGTATACATGTATAGGACAATATATTTTATGTTTTGTTTTTGTGGAATGTCTGCAAAAGGAGTTGGTCACAAGAATGGTAAAGAGATGTCATAGGCCTTTATTCCGGCCAATACGACATAACTCGCGGTTACAGGGGTTGGAGGGATCTCCCTGGTGCTCTCAGAGTAGAACAGGAAGCCGATCTGTCTGTGGTGTCTGTATTGCGTCCAGTCGTTGTCCTGTGTTTGTCCTGTCTTGTCTTTGTTTTTTGCCAGTGATGCCGAGGATGGTTTCCTTCATCCATTGGACTGGCACGCCGTCATCAATAAAGTAACCGTAAGTTCGGCGTTAAACCCCAATCAAACAAACAACTAAATACATCGGCTCATAATAAAATAGTACGTTATTTTGTTTTGTGCAATTTCATGGTAACAACTGTCAGTTTCGCTTCCAGATCATTATGAAATCATGTATACTACAACAACAACAAAACCCCACCAATATATTCTCTGTAAAGAGGGATCCAACGAGAAACGCTTGAAAGTGAAGTTTAGTGTTAAAATACACTAAAACGGTTATGTCCCTTGTGAATCGGGTAAAATGTTAAAGATTGACTGAACTCCTGTCGTATTCCAGTATGATCATTATACAGAATCGAACTTGTATACCTAAAATATCTACTTACCTCTCCATGACATATTACATGGTGTACAGTTGACCCATGCACGGCTGTTCTTTTCTTATATTAGGGGATTCACAGGTTAGTTTGTATTTTGTTTTCAAATGCGCTTTTTGCGGTTCAGTTTATTGTCCATACTTTCTATATATTCAGAATTCTCCATCCTCTCCACATGTAGGTTACACATAGCAAGTCAATTTTAACATGTGTTCAAAAACTTATCTGTTTTTTAGCTGGATTTTAGCTGGAAAATTAGATGATTTACTTGTTTCAATAAATCTGAATAGTTTTGAAATATAGACCATATGAGTCTCTTCTGTTGAATTGCGTCCACGCCAGACCTAAGCTCACTGAGACTGTGGTGTAATGACATGCGGAGTAATTGGTCTTCAGTAGCGATGTCAAGTTTAACTACTCTATGGAACAGCTTAACATATATGTACAAATCCGAATAGAAAGTTTTAAGTAACTGATAAAAATATAATTTGGCAATCTTTACTACACTCTATCGTCCAATATTTTCGAGAATGGAGATTTACAAAGTGAATCTCACTGACAACGCAATCATGTCGTATTCCCCGATTGAAACCTATGAAACTACTTATTCCGACTCTGACAAATACTCCATCTAGTTTATTTTGTGTTTTTTTATGCAAAAGTTTTCATGATTTATTCTTAGAAGACAACCCAAGAATATTGTCAATATTAGGCTTATACTGAAAGTCTTATCTCCCAATGTGTCAACACAGTCCAGCTGTCGATGGAACAATTGAATGAATCCTATCTATTTCCTTATTACAATTCGTGATTGGAACTGGCTGCCAGGTCTGCGATGATGTTAACCAGGCCTTTTAATAAATTCACAGAAATATCAAAATATGCCATAGTAAAATTCAATGGTTTTACCAGGTGCATTGAAACATAAAAATACATTTTCCTACTCTGGCAAATATACCAGTGCTCTGGCAAACTCTCTATATGTTATTCATTTTTTTTTATGCTGAAATTTTCATAATTTGTCGCCAAAAAAACCCCAGCATGTTCCTTCTTTACCCACGATTTAATTGGATTTAATAAGAAAGATGTCTGAAGAGTTTAATACATTTGGTCCTGTTAATCCCTAAATTGGATTAAAGTGTTTCCCTGATTCTTAGCATGGTGCTCACCCAGGGTGGGCCTTGAAAGACAATGCAGTCATCTCATATATATAAACACCGGCCAGCAAAGCAAAGGACAAGGAAAGGTGTCAATTAACTTATATTATTAATCAGGTACATTCCGGATATTCTAAGCAGGTCGCAGACTTACTTCATTGTCTTTTCTACACTACTCAGAAATATGCGCATGAGAACCGCGGGTGACGGACCTCTGTTTTTGTTTTCTCTCCATGGGGGCTCTCAGAGCTGTCGGATTGAGAGGAGTAGGCGGTGCCCTTAAAATTGCCTTCTAAGATCAGAGCCCACTTAAATGGACTGATTCATTATTGCGGCAAGCCACTTGAGAATATAACTAAGAGATCTGGCTAGGATAGCCGGCATATCAATAACTGGGCGCCACAAGCCCTCTCCAAAACGCATTGATACGATTCTGGGCGATCATTAACACTCGGTAGCCTGGGATAAATGTTGTTAAATGACCTCCACAGTACATGTATTCCTCGAAGAAAGAAAGGCCCAGTTTCTATTGAGGGCTACTCAACAAAGAGCTAGTATAGGACACAACAAAGCTTAGGTGGGAAAAGGCATGTTTTGCGGTGATATGCGCCAAAGACAAATTAAAAAGGCCGTATCGGCGAACGAGAACAAGAGAAAAGTAGGATTGATTGGGGGCAAGGAGACGCCACACTGCCCCAGGTAGATAGAGGTTTAAAGCTGCGAGAAACCCGTGGCGACAGCATGGGAAGATGGTGTGATAAACAAACCGGTGAGAAATAGATGTAGCTGTAGCCGACAAACTGACAGCAGTGAGTGAGAATAACACAGACATAAGAGTTTACCTCGCTATAAACACGACAAACTCCATAAAAAGATAACAAAAATACCAGTAAATAATAATCATTAACCATATTTATTATAACAATATAACTATTTAAATAATATAAATTCTAAAATCCAATCCGACTTTATATAATCAAACAATACCTCCTTTCTTGAAGACATTTCTGTTCCGATCAATCTAAATTGTTTTAGTATAAATTGTGTTCTTGAGCAGAGGACATGAGAGTTTTAGTTAACGTCATATACTATTAATTTATAAAGAAACAAAGGATTAATTCAATTACTTTTTTTAAACAAATAAATATATTCCTGTCTCCCAACCACCACCAGAAAGCACCTGTTATTGCCCTTCCTCGAAACCACCAGCAAACAATTGTTATTCCCCTTTCCGCGAGTCCATCTGAAAACAAATGTTATTTCCTTCCTTCAAGTCCATCTGAAAACAATTGTCATTCCCTTCCCTCAACCATCACCATAAAGCAGTTTGTATTCCCTTCCAGCAAATACCATCAGAAAGCAACGGCTAACCCCCCCCCCCCCCCCCCACGCCATTAGAAAGCAATTGCTATTCCCTTCCCTACCTACCACTAGAAAGCAATTGTTATTCCCGTACCTCAACCACCATCATAAAGCAATTGTTATTCCCGTTCCTCAACCACGGCACCAGAAAGCAATTGTTATTCCCGTCCATTTACCACACCGTCAAGCAGTTTTTATTCCTTTCCAACGACCACCACCGTCCTTCAACCACACCCAGAAAGCGATTGATATTCCCGACCAGTAATCACCAACCAAATGCGATTGTAATTCCCTTTCCTCAACCACAACCTGAAACAATTGTCATTCTCGTCCATCAATTATGAACGAATAAGCAGTTTTTATTCCTTTGCAACAACCAGCAGCAGAAAGCAATTGATAAAAAAAATATGCTGTAAATCTAACAGTGCTAAAATTTCCATCAACGAGAACCGGTCAGCGAGTATCACTGCATTAATCACCATCAAAACGCAAGTGAGTTAACTCAAAGTAAAACAAAGATTAAAAAACAGCTGAATAAAACAAAGATGAAAAAGCAGCTGGGTAAAACAAATATCAAAAAGCAAATATTTCTGCATATCAATCAGAACCAGAAGCAAACCCTCTACAACATCTAGAATATTCCTAGCATATAGCCTCACCATTTATCATTATTTTCTATCAACCAGTATTTACAGGCAATCCCCGTCGACTTGCCAGCATGAGATAACAACCCATATCTTTTCAATAAGTTATAATTTAAAATAAAGAAAACGTGGACAAAATTATGGTAAGAAAACTAATTTCATGTTTTAAGCCTTGGCAATAATATCTTATTCCCGGGTTAAATTGCATTTAAGGTGAGAAATCGCGAATCGCATCCACGTGACTGTTCTTTTACATTTATTTCCAACGTACATTTATTTAAGGCCAACATAACGTAAGCAATTTTAAGCTAGACTTTTACAGAAATATCAACATAGGACTTTTTGTCGGGGTTAATGAAAGCAATGGTTTCATATATTTTGGAAAATAGATATTAGTCGAAAAGAAAACTATATTATTTCTTAAATAAAATAGTAGATTTTACAAAATGTTCTGTGTTCGTATTTTCTGCAGTAGTTGTAAGTAGGCTATAGTATTTGGTTAGTATATAGAAGTACTTCAGATAACCTGATACAAAGAGTCTTGTCTTAGTTTATCTATAAAATATTGAATATATTGAAGATTTGGTGACTGGCAATAGTAAACTATTTTTGCACAAGTTTGTTTTCATAGCGTATAGCTAATAAACATTGTGAATAGAGGCGGGGTGTTGAGGATGATTTCTGCCCTCAGATCCAAACGGCAGAGTCTATCGATGTTTATTTACCCTGTCATTCTTTAGCTATCTAATACCCCTGTCAACATCTGTTTTTTCTGACCCGACCTTCTCCAGTCTTTAAACAAACTACGTTTCTTGCAATTACTTATCTAGCCGTTTATTTCCATTAAGCAGTGGTAATATAGACGCGCTCTCATTGCTGTCGTGTTTTTCGTTAATTTTCGGCTCGAGTTGCCCATATAACCTCTTATATACAAACGACTTCTGTTTGACTGCTAGTTGATCTATTTCTCACTGACAAACTGACGCGGCTCTCACAAGCTGATAAAAGTCATAGAAAGGCTATCAATTGGGTTCGTTTACAAAAATCAAAGGCTAATAAAACTGCTAACATATTTAGATGGGAAGCCTGAAGGGGTGAAGCAGTTGAGCCGGACTGCGGTAATAATTCAGGGATACAGTTGTTAAAAAATCTGTCCAATTCCTTATGTAACTCAAACAAAATCACATATCAGCTTGGTTCGATGATTATTTCTATGTGAAAAAAATTATTACCAGGATAAAAGGTGTTAAACGGTAAGGGTTAGCGGTAAGAAAGAGCACACTGTATTGTTTTCTTGTAAAGTGAGTAGAAGGAGAGAGAGCGGGATCGGTGAAGGCCTCTAACAAACCTATAGCGCTCATCTCTGGCGAATAGAGCGCGATTTGCCGCCAGTGGTCAGGCCCGTCTAGACACTCTGTCGCTACATTTCACTATGGAGGTATATATGCTTAGAGAAATAACCAGAGTGTAGTCTTTAGCTGATTTCTATTGAAACGAGGGGGACGAGCTGTTCTTACACTCTAACCAGGATAATCTAATCGAGCTAACACAGGGATAAGAAGTTGTAATTTAACTGATCGTCTTTAATCAGTCACATCTCTACCTCTGATTAGACTGCTATCGAATCATCACGCCTCTCTTAAATATACATGAAAGGTAAGTTGTAGCTACCTTTATAGTATATTACCTGGCGGCTTTTAACATAAATGTCCATGTGACATTTGTGTAGATCCTTGACTGCTTTATGAAAACAGTTATTACAGTACGTTCTTTTCATTAATCTTTGTGAGAAATTTTAATTGCAGTTTAATAGCAATATAGTTTCTTTAACCTCCATTTAAGCATATTATGTAAAATTTCCTTATGGTTACAGCTAGATAATTTTATCTAATTTGATTATTTAAAAAAGTATGCATTAAACAATATCGTCGGTTCGCATTCACGAATCTTTACGCATTTTACGCATGTATGATTTTGATGTATATGAAATCTGGTACTTTTTTTCAGAAAAGTGAGCGCCACCCCCTAAGGTACGATGAAATTGAGCGAATACCCCAGACTGATTTTCCTGTTTGTGGGACTCTGGCCGGTGGTTGTTAGCGAGCCTCTTCACAGGAGGACTAGCAAACGGCACAATCCGAAAGGGTTAGGGGGCCCTTCCAGTCACCTGAGAGAGAGCCGTGTACCAGTTCGATCCCGACCGGCACCATCAAACTCATTACCTATTGTAGACCTAATCGAAGAACCGGACGAGGCCCGCGATCCCAAAAATGCTGATCTGAACTACAAGAAATTAAGACGGATGATGAAGAAAACCTTCGATTCCGCTTTCATGTCAGTTATGGAACCAAGTGAAAGCTTACTGAAACCGAACGGAACAGTGGTGTATAGTATCAGGAAAGGGAGACCCAAGGGTAAGATTCCAAAATATATCAAATCAGTGGGCACGTTTGAACTTGCTGATGGGAAGAAAATGAGACTTAAATTAAAGAAAAGTCAGAAACAACGTGTCCAGCGCTACCTGTGGAGTTACGGTCACTGCCCTGTGCAGTATTTGTGGAAGGACTTAGGAATAAGGTTTTGGCCCAGGTGGATTCGGGAAGGAATATGTTACTCGGGTCGCTCGTGCTCGATACCACCAGGTATGACTTGTCAGGTAGATACAGAAATTCTGAAAGTCATCTTAAGGTGGCAGTGCCATTCAACAGACTCAGAGTCTAAACTACAGTGTAAATGGATTCATATTCATTACCCTATCATAGACAAGTGTAAATGTGCATGTTAGCCGAGCTGCCGGTGTTCAATCAGCTTTCTGTGATCCATTTTAAACTGCTCACTGCCTGTTATATACTAGACACACACACTCTCTGGTCCTCCGTACACAGTGAATGGAGGCTGGGTTGTCTGTACAGGACCCTGACACTCCCAGGTCCTTCGGACACAGTGAAGGGAGTTGTCAGTACAGGACTTTAACACTCAGAAATACATATGTGGGGGAAACCGAACTTAGTGATTCCTGCATTTAACTGCGTACAAAGACGTTACTATCCCATTGTCGATGTACATATCTCCGTAATGGTGGTATTGACAGAGAAAGACTGTGTCCCGTTATATTTAGTAAAATGTGTATATTTGTAAATATTTATTATGATTTGTACAGACTAGTGAGTTCTACAGTTGTAAATACGCGCATAGTTATTATATTGAATGGACGGATAGTATTGAGATTTACGGATGTACTTTGAGATGATGATGTATTTAGAAGAGTTATGTGCTAAATAGTATTTTATGGTTATTCTACGGATATCTACCTCATTTGAGCGGCCTGAGAAGTGCTGTGAGACTTCTAGAACAGGTGGCTATGGGAGAGGTAAAGGATGAATGAGACGTGTCTCAGACTCACTGTCTACGGATGGAGAGTCACTATTGCTTCCCCACAAGAACTCAGTCCTCTTAACTATTTCTCGGTAGGACAATCGCCAAGAACCGAGAGCTGCACATAAGTCAATGGTTCATACAGCATTTCTGACGGAAGCTGTAACGATGGGGCGTAGCGGGCGAGTGACGCCAGAGCACTCCTTCAGCTCGAGCAGTTAGAACAGGTAGAGGAGAACATTAGTGTTTGGAGATGAGGGTCCTCCCCTCGGCCGATAAGAGACGCTAAAGTGCTCTGATAAGGGCGAATGGGTCGCCTTAAGAGGCCATTCTCTTCCAATTGGTCTCTATTTATATTCACTTGTTGGCCATACCAAAATTGTTCCTCAATAAATTCAGTGGTTTGTTATAACGTACACAATGTTTATAGACTTGTGTCTACTATAACTGTTTAGTATTCAACTGTTAAGATATGTCTACTATGTTAATATACAGATACAAGTGTTATTTATAGCAGATATTACAATTATCGGTCTGTTAAGGGGGTGAATGCGAGACGGCTATTTAAACCCCATAGTAAAATGACTCGAACCAGTCGTCAATTGGTTGACTCGATGGCGCCGATTCAATGTATATAGCAGATAAGGTGGTGGTAACATGGTGCCACGAGAAAAGTTAATTATATTCTTTGACACATACCTGGCAGTGCGTCCACTGCGCATACTCCGATTTAATTTATACCAATGCAATCAATTTTTCTCAGAATTCAAAAGCTTAACCATAACAACTCGCGATTACGATCTTTTCACAAATTGTCATCAGGAAGTATTTTTTAGATGACGTATGTTATGGCATAAATCGACATCTCGGTGCCACTGTGATTAATATTTGGGAAATATATATCAATAGTTAATATTTAGCCGTAGTATATATCAGTAGTTAATGGTTAGCCGTAGTATATATCAGCAGTTAATAGTTAGCCGTAATATGTATCGGTAATTAATAGTTAGCCGTAATATATATCAGTAATTAATAGTTAGGCGTAATATATATCAGTAGTTAATATTTAGCGGTAATATATATCAGTAGCTAATGGTTAGCCGTAATATATATCAGTAGTTAATGGTTAGCCGTAATATATATCAGTAGTTAATAGTTAGCTGTAATATATATCAGTAATTAATGGTTAGCCGTAATATATATCAGTAGCTAATGGTTAGCCGTAATATATATCAGTAGCTAATGGTTAGCCGTAATATATATCAGTAGCTAATGATTAGCCGTAATATATATCAGTAGTTAATGGTTAGCCGTAATATATATCAGTAATTAATGGTTAGCCGTAATATATATCAGTAGCTAATGGTTAGCCGTAATATATATCCGTAGCTAATGGTTAGCCGTAATATATATCAGTAGTTAATGGTTAGCCGTAATATATTACAAGTGGGTAAAAAAAGCATACATTATCTTAACTATAGAGTATCTGTTATCCCTTG
This sequence comes from Mopalia muscosa, assembly GCA_031763545.1. Classification (NCBI taxonomy): domain Eukaryota; kingdom Metazoa; phylum Mollusca; class Polyplacophora; order Chitonida; family Mopaliidae; genus Mopalia; species Mopalia muscosa. The sequence continues at coordinate 13,393 of JARFOD010112136.1, forward strand.
CTGAAGTAACAAGGCTGAGTCACAAATAAGGCCCTAGACCAAACTAACTGTGGAACTTGGAAAAATTCTACAATCCTGCCGTTATTACCGGCATATCAACACACTGCTCAGCCATGGAGATTACTCTTTATTATTAATTAAATCCAAGGATCAAGACTTCCAAGTAATCTAGTCAGAATATTATTGATTTATTATATATTGAAGCAAAAACTACCTTAATAAATTGGACTAGATGCACGAACCATACGATATACTTAAAGTACAATGCACTGTTTCCATTGCAAACAGAGGCAACATATTGACGGAAACACAATTTCAACAACTGATCGAATGATAACAAAAAATTACCAAAAGAAGAAATAAACAAGAAGATTTTTTGTGTGTTCATTCTCGTCCATGCGGCAATGTGGTGACATCGAATAAGGTATACTCATTCGTTGCGATTCATTAAAACTAAATTAATTTGAAGAAGTAGAATTACTAACTCCATTAAACTTCTTTTTTGTAAATTGTTGGTTGAATAGAATGCGTACAACGAAAGACTCATATTTTCGTTATTGTTAAAAGATTATCGTAATAAGTGTTCAATGATAACTCCTATGTGCTTTCTCAACATGGTGGCTTAGAGACCCGCATTGGTACTTCTTTGTTTAACGCCCAGACGTCACATTTAGTTCGAGTTTGATATCCTCCAGTATAGGAGGTAAACATATTGTTACAGTGTAGGCCTACATATAGCAGGTATATAAAACAATAGCACATTATCATTTCCTTGCTTACCAAACACCTGCATATCCACTTCTAGTTTTACGATATATTTATTTTTATTCAATTAGTTAAATTTTATGAATCCTATTTCACACAGAACAATGTAAACAGGGTAAATGACCCGAAATATACACATTAGAAACGGTGTTCCCACGGCTGGAACAAGAAAAAAAAACAACAAACACAACACCCAAAAAAAATTACATATATATAACATCGAGCGAGTTTTCTGCCGTTAGAATTATTTTCAACCAATGACGAAAAGAAATATAACATTGAGCGAGTTATTCGTTATTCAAAATTCCTTGATCGACAAGGAGAAGGAATACCTCTAAGTGAGTTTTCCGTTATTCAAATTGTCCGGCTTTATTACCAATACGAACATAAAAAAGGTAAGCCAGTTTTCCATTATTCGAATGAAATTTGATAAAAAAGGAAAATAGAGAGCACTGACTCCCACTGAGTGAGTTTTCCGTTATTCGAAATATCTTTGAAAAGACGAACGAAGCAGAGTGACAGCAATCCCAATAAACACACTGAGAAAAAGGATTTAAAAACGCTCACAAATTCAAGCCAAATATTGAGAAGTGTACATAAACACCAGAGAGCCAATGCTGCTGCTCGAATTCACCGATTCCTTTACTGGTGTATAACCATGATCACCATTTAGGGGAACAAGTTCACGATTATATTAATTATAACGCGAATAGCGACCTCATTTCGACATACATGATTGTTCGGGCCCTTGGTTCACTTCGTAATAAACATCGTACAAGCATAAGAAACTATACTGTATTTCCTTATCTAAAATCGGTTCTGAGGAAGAGTGACTAATTTAAAATATTTACAAAAGGCTGTTGAAATAGTGATCTATGTAATATTTGTAGAAAAATGAGTAGCCCGTCATACTTTGATTGGGCCTTACTAAATACAGCACGTGTTTACCATGGCAGTAGGCCGTTACTTAATGCTAAAATAAAGCAACAGAAGAAAAATCCTATTTGACGGGAACAGTAGGGGTAATAGTGCTGGTGATGTCGGTATCTCATTAATCCAGCAAATAGAGAGGTGCCCTCTATTGTCTACGTCTATACATTCTGATGTCAAGGGCAACAGAGCCCCTTCCCGCCCACTACAGTGTACTCATCCTCTTCCCCACCACACCCACATCGGCT
>JARFOD010112147.1:0-15334 GCA_031763545.1 Mopalia muscosa
CCCTTCTCCAGGTTTAAGTTGCTGACGATGCACAAGACAGCGTGCCAGCCCATTGGGTCATAAGGAAACCACCAGCAACGCTGCTGATAGCAAACAAGACAAGACAGGGCACTTTTCTTGGTGAACACTGGTCAGTTTGAATTCACTAGTCACAATTTAATTCACTGCTAAAGGCCTATATTTAATCCACTATTAGCGACTTTGCCCGCAGCCGTGGCTTAGCGGTAGTGTGTGCGCAGACTTATCCTGCTTCGATTTACCGTTCACAAGATGGAGTTCGCCTGTCGATCCTCCTGTATATGAGTGAATCACGAGATGTGGCTCCGGTAATCACGGTTTAGGTTTTTACGAGGTTTCCTCCCGGTTTTCCAACAGAATTGGGCAAGAAGCTGTGAGAAGTGGACAATCTTCATAATAGTGAAATACCCATGAGTAAGACGTTAAACACCAGTCAAACAAACAAACAAATTAACGATTCCATCTGGTATTAGCGGCAATTTGTCTTTCAAGGAACTGGCCTCTGGAGTCAATTGTTCGAATGCTATAACTCGCTAACAGCAACTTAAATCGCTAATAGCGGATTAATGATAGACCGTCAATGATCGTGTGACGTCATCAATTACTAGATTAAAGAGCGCTTCTCTAGGTTAAGCAACGAGAAGTAAGCGGTATATCGTTAGTTATGGCACAGTGCCTGTAATATTGGAGGTACACAGGTCATTTTTCGTTATAAAAGCAGCAAGAATGCGAGGTAATCGAAAAATCTAGACAGCGCTTCAATTTTTAGCGTGGGTGAGTTAAATGCCTGTTGAAGAAACTGAAAACTTCAGCTAAACACGGTGAGTGAGATAACTCTTCGGAATAGATACGATCAGTTGGTGAGCTCAGAGAGAGAAACCGACTGTAACAACAAACAATGTACAGTCTGAATATTTTGACTATATGTTACAAGGTATCCGTCTTTAATTCATATATTAACCTACACACCTGCGGGATGTATCAATGACCGATGCCTTTCTAGACGAATATGGAATAAACATATGCATTATATATCGTTGTATTACTTAATCTGATTGTCAATTATATTCTCTTCTTAATCATTAATTGTATAAATTAAAATACACACTGCCTTAATTTCAAAAGCCGAATTGATTTGATCCTCATTTAAGATCGCATATGGACACCTTTTGTTCACTGTGCTGCAGTTTCAGGCAGTCAAAACCTTTAAAACGGGAGCAACTGAAGGCTATCAACTGCACCATAAGAATTTGCGCACATATAAAGCATTCGGCAGTGCAGTGGAGGAACAAGAGGAAATTACCACAATTACCACCAGATACCACAATATAAATGTTATTTTGAGGGGAACTAAACCTGAGAAAATGAATACATAAATAATAGCGGGATTTGTTGTGGTTCTTTCCTTTAGTGACACGTGGTTAATAATTGATACTCCTTGACTTCTTGGTGGAAGATATGTCGTCCACCAAGCACCATTAATCGTGTAATTGTCCAGAGTGCAATGCTTTGTTTCCATTCTAAAATATAGTCGATTCTACTTCCTACGTTGAGACATTGACGCTAATATACACCGGGCCTTCTTGTTTTGGACTTCTTTTATTTCCTAGTATGTGGCATACGTCGCCCCAATATTGACCGAAATTAATGCGCGTTGGCCTGGTATAGCATACGAGAATACGATTGGCTATGTTCCATGAAGACCTGCAGCCGATGAGCAGAGCCTCTGACTGTTTCTGATATTTGGCGTAATGTACAATGTTTTATTTTAATCTTATATTTGTTTGTACCTGGTTCCAAGACAAATAAAATATTATGTCTGAAATGTTGCAATCGAACAAGTTTCCCACGAAGTGTTTCTGTACAGAATGAGGAAATTGTCTTTCTTCAATATTTTTGATTTCAAAATGGATGGATTGGAGGTGAAAATGTTCAGATAGTGGCATGTCTTATATTTTAAATAGTTATAAACTTTTTTCTCTCACTATCACACAAGAAAAAGGATATTTTACAAATTTAAAACTCGCCAGAAATCACAGATAAAATGAATAATTAAAGAAAAAGTCTAAACATCAGAATATATAATACTGAGTTATCTCAACAAAACAGAACATTTTTGACTAATATAAGCTAACATACTGCTGTGTAAGATGCTTGACTGGGAGACCTTTGGTTAAGTTCAATGCAGACAAATGAAACACAATGCCTATTCCTTGGTAAGTTATTTTATACCAACAGAACCACTTGTGGTTTTTGTAAAAAAAAAAAAAATACTGCAAAAAATATTGTTACATAACTGATTGGTTGATTATTTGTTATATATGTTTTATAACAATTTAAATGAAACACCAAAAATTGTTAATTTTGATAATTAACTGGCGTGATGGGAATGTCTTGCTTGTCTTGCAGATTTTAAAGCAAGTTCCATGAGACCTGCTTTCCAAGACAAACAATATGGGTCTATTTTGTTCATTCTCTTGGTCAGTCTCCGATCTGTTTCCATCAATAGACGCAACACATAAACTAGCTACATTTGGTGTTCTGCTAGATATTTGAAATTTGGGTTTATGAGTGACTGTTAATGTTTATGTTAGGTTACAGCTCCTGGCAAGGTTGAACATATTTTCGAATCAACCCCCCTACTGATACGAAGCAAGGGGGATAACTTTGTACTAACACTCTTACTGGTGGCTGATTGTATAGGCTAAACGATCCGTAACCAAGATAAGTTTCTACATTTAACTTTATATTTAAAGGATGTGCTTTTACGGCCGTATAATATAGGATTACACGGAAAATATCATTGAGTGCAATATTAAATTTTAGTGAATCAATGAATCAATAATACAAAAGACAACACAATCATGGTGCGAATGGTCATTTTTCAACACCGTCATACAAGTTCCAAGTTCAGGGCTATTTCGATTAAGTCGTTGTGCTGTACTGCAACAGTTAAAACCGTCCCTTACAAAATAAGAGAATGTGGTGTCGGTTGTTCGCATTATTACAAAACCAATCTTCTCCAGTGTGAAATAAACACACATTTCCATTCAGCAAATCTAAAAATGCACAACTAACTGGTTGTTATACCACGTGTCTTCATGAAGATTGGCCATTGGCTCCGTCAAATTCAAGATGTATTCACCCAAACACCAAATGGCCCTTTCACCGTTTGTAAAGATTAATTTTAATCCATTTCTGACCAATAGCACAGGATGGTTAATATTAACCTCGTTTTAGCCCTTATAATATATCGTACGGTTGCCATTCACGTGCAACAGCCATTATAAGCTTCAGTGAAACATATAAAAGGATCAGGGATCGGTTGTTGAAAACTCTGTTAACGGACTGTTAATTGACATTGAGCAACATATTTGTTTATTGTGACGTGACATGTATTTCTTTGATCTAACAGGCTGTAAGGCTTGAGGTGTATTCTCATGGTATGGGTTGTATGAATTAGTCCGGGTGATTCCCCTTTTTTGCGCAGGGTTGATTGATCGGCTTTCTGGCGATCTTCTCGACCAATCAAACTGTCACAAAAAAGGGAAATCACCTTAAGTCGAAACGAAGAATGGTGCCGTCAGAACGCACCTTAAAGTTGTCAGAGCTTTGAACAACCGACAGCAGAAATTTTCCCCCTCGACACCAGCCGTGTTATTCACGTAGTACATAGCCTAATCACCGATGGATATGATATTTTCTTGATAGTCTATATATACCTGAACCTCGTAAACTGTCAGTCAAATCTTCTAAAGTGAGGCATACCCCAAATTCACGAGATTTTTTATTTTCCTGAAATATATACCCATCATCAGCCAGGCCTTGTGCTATACCGAATATTGGCTTCTTCCCAAATCTGTCAATTTTAAACTAAATTATGTCACACAATTTCATTGAGCGGAAACAAGAACCGGCCCCAGCACGAGGAGACGCAAATGCATTTTTTAATAACGGTTTATAATAGTGAATGAGGTGATAACGTGTGTCTACAAATTGATGTGGCTCACTTGATGTCATACCGGGAGAAGTAGGTGATTGGTTATAATTGGCTGATGATGGCGATGACAGCCAAAATGGCAAACTGAATTGCACGGTTATGGTGAGTGTCGTAGAGAATTGAAATTATGAATGCCGGCCTATGACTCGCTTTACGAAACTATTTAACGCTGAAGTTAAGATTTTCCTCATCATACGAAAACCAGCATTTTATCTTAAGTCAACGTAAACGAAACTTGTGTAGTTTGTTAATGTATTACTCTACAGTTTATCTATGCATTATGAAATTTCATACATTTCCAGCACAGCTATTCGATTCAATATTGGCTCCATGACGGTCAATCATATATCCTCCGTTAGCGTTCATGTATCCCCACGTCATAACGAGCATTATCTTTCAACTGATTCGCAAAAACGTATCCTGCACCTAAGTGTATCCCCACGTCATGATGAGTATTATCATTCAGTTGATTCGCCATAACATATCCTGCACCTCAGTGTCTCTCCGCGTCATGAGGAGTATTACCATTCAGTTGATTCGCCATAACATATCCTGCACCTAAGTGTCTCTCCGCGTCATGACGAGTATTACCATTCAGTTGATAGGCCAACAGATATCCTGCACCTAAGTGTCTCTCCGCGTCATGACGAGTATTATCATTCAGTTGATAGGCCAACAGATATCCTGCACCTAAGTGTCTCTCCGCGTCTTGACGAGTATTATCATTCAGTTGATTCGCCATAACATATCCTGCACCTAAGTGTCTCTCCGCGTCATGAGGAGAATTATCATTCAGTGGATTCGCCAAAATATATCCTGCACCTAAATGTCTCCGCGTCATGAGGAGTATTATCATTCAGTGGATTCGCCAAAACCGATCCGCACCTAAGTGAATCCCCACGTCATGACGAGTATTGTCATTCAGTTGATTCGCCAAAAGATATCCTGCACCTAAGTGTATCTCAACCTAATGATGAGAATGTATCTGCTGATTTCTAAGCAGTGTCCTGTACCTAAATGTATCCCAGCATCATGATTAGCATTATCATTTAATGAGTTAACCTAACTGTATCCCAGCGTCAAGATGGATATGTATCTGTTGATTTCCAAACAGATATCCTGGGCGTTCATGTTTCCCCTCGCTACTGAAATATAGAAGATAAGAGCAGGTCCTATATCCATTGATTCCCACACAGATATATCCCAGTGGGAGGATCTGTTCAGGCATTGAGACCAGTCTGTCAAAATAAACTGTTCTATGTCAGACGGGATGATTGTAGTTGATAGGGGCCACTTGATTTCACGAGGTTTTGTTTACATTCACCTTGCTCTAACCAAGGCTTCCGGTGAATGTTTGATATAACATAAACATCCATGTGAACAAGAAGTTAACCTTCTTCTAGCTCAATGTTGTGAGTGCTGGTAGGTAATTATTCTAGAACCAAGTCGTATGTCGTGTCCGTACAGACTTTGACCCTATGGTAGTGCCGCTCCATCCCACAGTTCAACGAACAAAGCATAATAACGTGTGCTGTTCGCCAGCTCTGATAACATGCCTTACTTCATTTTATTAAAAACCATCCGCACCGTCACACCTAAAGGTAAAGTCGGCTATAGGTCATAAATCAGGATTATGTTTCAACTGATTATCGGCAGATGAGAAGGATAAAACCTCTTCTCCAACTGTTGTGATTTGTTAAGCGATAAACAGACAAAGATCAAAGTGATAAGCACTGGACAGAGTGTGTGTGTATATTTTGGCTGCAGCAGACCAACAATATGTGCGATATATTTCAACGGCAACACAATGTGTCATATGCTCCTCCTAGGCAGATAATTGTTTAAGACATAAAACTATCACCCGATTTAAGGGATCGCGCCAATGGATGATTAAATCTGATTTTTTTCGTTGATTTTTTGTTTTACACTTTTTATTGCTTATTCCTATTCTTGATCTGTGTATTCAATTGACCTATTCGATTCTAATTCTTACGTCGAGGCATTGACTCAGGCGATCTTGTTCTGTACTGACAATAAACGTGTTGCACTTCTTTTTATTACGATTGCGATCTGCGATCTGGCGTTATGTTCTATGGCATTGTAATTTACAAGAACTCTGAAGGAAAGAACAACATAACACTCCTCCCACCAAACCGCGCTCGACCGTATTTATTCTATACCACCATGCATGTTAATTTAACGAGGGTAAATCTCCCAGCAAAACACATTTAATGTGAAGAATATGATCTTAACCACGGTGTTCACCGATTGTTTGAACTGCTCATAGCTATAAATGTATTTTTACCACTGTAATTAAAAAGTATAATAACAATTTGCATCATAAGAAATTTTTTCAGGTACATAACAAGTGGCGTACAATTTACACATCTTTGGTCAGAAAAAGAACAGGAGGAATATCGAGAAAGATCAAAGGAGTGAAATATTTGATAATCACTGGACAAATTAAACACACAATGTGGCGGAAAGTGAAGAAAAAGACATAACCTCGTCTCTTATAATAATAACCGCCAGTACAATTGAATTTTGAAGTGAAGGGGTATGTGTCGATAGTCGTGTAGATGTCGGAGTAGCATTTACTACCTCTTCTCCAGCTGCCTGGGATAGAGGATACGATATATATTTCAGAAAGAGGAACAGAGCGAACATATGGCACATGACCTACATTCTTTGACCGCGACTGAAGCAAAAATCTATAATAACAAACGTGCAAGATGCAAGATACGAAATTTAATATAAACAGATTCTATCGTCATATAGTCCGCTGTTCCGCCGTAGACTTTGCATGGACCATGCAAAGGAGGTTGTTAAAACCCAAGTTACTTCCTGTTAATATTAATTGCTTTAATTAGTAAATTTGACGATCTTATCAAATACATTCATAAAAATAAGTCTATGAGCCATGAACCGTTAAACAAATGGTCAGACTGTTGTATACATCAGATGCGACATTCAATGGTATAGAGTTTGATGTGATGTTATTTTGTTGCAGGATATGTTTTGAGAACATTTGCTTACAACTTTTTCCCGTGAACATTTACTTATAGAAGGCAAAAACATCAACATATTATGATTAGTATCCCGTGCGAAACTCCTTGCCCTGTTCCTGAAATAACCTTGAGTGCTCTACAAAATGAAAGCAAAACGTAAATACACCAATGAATACTTGTATGCATATGCTCCTTCTTTTATCGATTAAACATTTTTTTATTTGATAACCCCAGTTCTAAGATGTAAGGATAATTCAAATGTCATCAAAAGCCCCGAACCCCAACTGAACAAACAAATAAACAATCTTCCTCCCTCCATCGGCTACGCTCGTATAACCAGCGATGGGCTTACAGTAGCCCAAACTGACTATACCCTATACGCTGGTTCATATAGTAAAGCTTTTCAGGTAAAATGTCACGTAGTTAGGCTCTAGACTCACACAAAATTATATTGGTTGATCTGGTCACATGAGTATACAGGTTTGCAAAATGGCGGAGCAAAGTTTACACGAGGGGACTGTATGCTCATGTGACCAGATCAATCAATATATTTTTGTGTGAGTCAAGAGCCGAACTCCGCGGCCCTTTTACCTGGAAAGATTTGCTATATGAACCAGCGTGTAGGGTAAGTCAGTATGGGCTACATGTAAGCCGATCGCTGGTTATACCAGCGTATCCTTCGGCCGGCCCGAGTATCACATTTTAGGTCACTGGGGTGATATCTTTGACAGCACTCCATGGTTTCACACAACACGCCTATCCTGTTAATAAAAAAACAGTAACTCTAAAACTGATATAAGATAGCTTTTAAAGTATGACCAGTCACAAATGAGCAGTTTGTAGAGTGGAGAGTGGTAGTTTTGTTTGGAACCGACAGAGGCTGGCTGTTAATATCAGAGTACCAACGTCTGAACAGCTTCCTTGTGAAAAAAGTAGAGGTAAAACTAATAACAAAGATATTGTATTAAAAAAATCACAAGATGTTTATCTTTATTTGCGCTTCAACAGAACATCAATACGAACACAGATGTAATGATGCGCATTAATTGACATAGCCTAAAGTACTAACATTACAAATGGCTAATCAAAAAATTACCAAGAGCGAAACTAGGCAAACAAAACAGTAGTCATGTGGCCACCAGCATAAATACATTAGAGTTGAGAAAGGTGTAAACATAGAATGATTGACATGTTGATAGTAATCGCAAATTTGATGGGATATTAAATGTTCCAAGGGAAAAGTGACCGCCTCTTCGTACAAATACTTGAAGTTACGAGAAAAAAAAATCGGAAAACAAAACAATCAAAAAAGTATGAACCGTCGATGTTCAATATGCACATTTGTCATGACAACGGCTTCTACTCAGATTATCTGTATCATTGTCAAAGCTAGCACAGAACACAATCTACAAAAAATAGACCAAATTAAAAGCTGACTAAAAAGACACAGCGACGAATGTTAGGGACGACCCAAGCCCGAGCCGCTTATATTGTAAGGCGCTTCAACCAATAGCTTTCCGTTGTCCGAGAAATAAGCTTTGACTGTTGTTGGGTCCACCATATCAGGCAGCTGGAACTCTCTGCTCATCTCCTTTGTAGAGGAACGATTGCCGATTCGTTCCTCTCGCTTAGCCGAGACTAACAATTTTTTATCGACAGTTTTAACTGTAAGATCCTCTGGTTTAAAATCTTCAATATCAACCTCCACTTTGTATTTCTTTTCTGTCTCCAATGAGACGGGTTGACTGCGTGAAGTGGCGATCGGCATGCCACTGAATTGTGTGTCCATCGTATGGACTCGCGGACTGTTAGCACTAGAGGTATTTATGGTAGTGGATTGGAACCTGGGACTGGGATTCGCCTGGAGACGAGATGAATTCACATCCTGGATCTGAGAGTATTGTGGCACGGGCATCGGTGCTTCCAGAAGAAGGTAACCATCAGGGGTCATTGTACATTGTAAGGCAATGGGATCCACCTCTTTTGGAACCGCCACCTGCCTGTTATATTCCCGGGTGATCTTGGAACCACCGTCGTGAGACTCCTGTCTCGCCTGAACATGGACTGTATGAGAATCGGTTTTTACATTCACTTCCTCCGGTTTAAAATTTTTCACATCGAATCTGGCTCTAAACACAGGTTGTCCGTCTTGGTCCCTTTCAATCACACCCCTAGCATCGTCCGAATTGTCAGAGAATCTGGAAATGCCTCCTAGATTATCAGTTTTACCCGAGGCCGTGGGTTTCGACGTAAAAAAGTCCTTACGCATTCTCTCTATCTCCCCTTCCCACTCTTTCCTTCGTCTATCCATATCTCTGTGTAAATCACCGAATATATCCGAATCTCGATCCTCGAAACCTAGATGGTCACGGTAAGCTGGTACTCGAGACATCTTACCCAAGTACAAGGGAGACCGTCAATGAATACCTACAACAGATAAAGATAATCGCTTTCAATTTAGAATTTGAAAATTGATCGATTTTATATCAATAACATGGGATAGTTGGTACCCCTTAGGCTATGAAATATAAGACCATGTTATATCAATAAAATCTCGGAATTATTTTTTTTTATTTATTTAGTTTATGTTATCTCCAAGCTTTGAGAGCACACGGGCAACATGAAGTGAAAGAACACCGAGATCTAAATGCCTGTTAGTAACACATGGCGTTAAATGTTTCGCTTTGTTGGGAATGGTTTCAGTTGTAATGAAATACATATAGTTAAGAACAAGAAGATCGACCTCTCGTATACCTAACTACAGATCTTATTACACGTGGTATGTAGTATACATATAGTGATGATTTTTAGTTCAAATAAGTTGCATCCTTGACATGACAGCGCGGCCAATCATAGCCAATGGACAGGATATTTTGGACTAAGTAGTAGACTATAGTGAACAAGATGTGCATTTCACTAATATAAACTCTCTGAGAATTCGACTGAATCATTTTTCCGACTGAACAGAATCATTTTTCAGAATGCAGATAATCATTTTTCATATTGCACACAATCATTTTTCAAATTGCACATAATCATTTTTCATATTGCACATAATCGTTTTTCATATTGCACATAATCGTTTTTCATATTGCTCATTAAAAGAGTCATCATTTTTCAGATTTGTAATTGCACATAATCATTTTTCAAATTGCACATAATCATTTTACATAGAAATATATTTCCCGCTATGTAAAACAGCATGCATTTCGACATATCATAAAGAATAAAATACTTTGCGTCAAATGAGTTTTCTGAAGGAAAAAGGATTATTGTTTGGAGACAATCGAATGTCCATATCTGGGCCTAATAGATATCCCTTATCTGCACAGAGGTTCGCTAGTAAGTAAATGCCATTTAATGGCACAAGTGTCTCTCATTTGACATAAAATACCAAAAGAAACGGTTTTCTAGTTAAGGATGTGATATATTTTACATATGTACAGACGCTAATCGTTTCCCCGTGTGTACGCCTTTTTTCTCTAGTATGCTGGGACAAAGAACATCCCAGGGTTCTTAAGTTAATACGAAAGCCGTGACGCATAAATGGCATTTTCTGTGTTCCCCATATAAAACGCATGGCATGGAATCGTATGCTTTTGGATTTTTTTAAAAAGCTAAATTTATTAGGATCTACATTTTCCAAGTTATTAATCTCGAAAGTCTACGTTTGTATATAAAAGTAATTTTTAAAATCAGTAAAATATACAAAGTTTAAACAATTGGCATTTTTTGACTTTCCTGATTTAGTCTTAGTTTGTCGCGGCCCCATTTCATGTTTTTTAATATATGTTCACAAATAACACAGCTAACAAAATCTTGTATATGTCCTCTCTTGTCTTTCGTTGCTACTAGGGGCGTGTAGTAGTGTGGTTTAATTCACCCATTCGACCGGCAAACCGTGGTGTGAGTGAAATGATGGTTAAGAATGGCGGAATTATTTTTAATATTTATGGTCACACTTGAAAGGACTCGTGCAAAGCTTACGGTATTAGGAAACCATTATTCGAGTCAATCAACCATAAAGCGATGATCTAGATTGTATAACATACGTATTATATTTACCAACATGGGCCTATTATTCATATCTATACAGCATATCGGTGACTGGAATGCAAAGCTATGTCTAACATTGTAAATAATACACTTCGATCCAATAACATACCGTTGAAATATTTGTTTGCTAAATAGGTGTTCATCGCCGTAGAGGTACACTAGATAATTACGGCTTTTGCTGATTGACTGATATGGAGAAAAAAAAAACCCAACTTTATTTCACTTCAATATGTACAATACTAAAATAAAACGTACGGCGATTTTTGCCGATAGAGAAAAGTCCTTTATAAATATGTGTAAAGCACCCGATAGTTTTAAACTCCACAACTTTTGTTTAAAAGCTACCTTGTGTTATCGTCCTTTAACTAGCATTGTTCTCTGAAAGCTGTCTGTTATCATCAAATGAACAGGCCCTGAAATATCTGAAGTTTAACTATATTAGGCTTAATAATATCCATGTAACATTTATATACAGCTACCAAGTTTCTCTATCTAATAGAACATTGCAATAAATCGATAAAGGCTAATCAGGCAGGAATATGCTTTGTTTGATTGGGGTTTAACGTCGTACGCAAGGGTATTTCACTTATATGACGACGGATTGTCCACTTCACACTGTACACTGCCTTATTACGGTGGAAAACCGGGAAGAAACCTCGTAAAAACCACCCCCGCGATTGCCGGAGCCACAACATCTGACTCGCTCATATAGGCAGGAATATGCAGTCAACATGACCGTCTGTCATAACTGCAATTGGAGTCAGCTGTTTTTACTTGAAATATAGTTCTAAGTTTACTGGTAGACCTTATCGTTTGGGCCAAAAATACATAGGTCTACATACGATGGTCGTTGGATAGAGTCTTGTAACATGGGGAAGCTCTTACCTTCTAATCAAAGCACTTGAGAATGGGAGTTACAGCCAGGGACATGCATTAAGTTAACGTCCCGAATCATAGTACCATAGAGAACAGTTACCATGATGTATACAGATATGTGTGTATAGAACTTAGTGGCTATGTTTCCAGCAAGCTCCAGGAAGGCGTTTAATCGGTATCCATCGACAGGCGGCGCTGCGCCATCTAAATATAGCGCCCTCTGCTGGTTTAGCACTACCAGCTGGGACGTACAAATGCTTCAATCGTGTAATCGTCCCTGATAAACCAAGCATTCTTTCCATATGATACTCCAGTTCTCACCAGTATATATTAAAGTACGACTGAGGATTTAAGCTAGATACAGACAGGCTGAATAATGTGCTTTTTATGTCGGGATTACAAAATAGACTACAAAATATTCCTAGTAAGCTTTGCTAAGAAGACTTAGTTTAATAAGCCCGTCCGGTCGCTTTTAACCTTAATCTTTCTTCTGTGACCATTCATCAATATATTCTTCATCAAAAGTACAACAAACGTAATTCAGGTAGCTCTGTCAGTCTTGCCCATTATTAATTGTAAATATTCATCTGGAAAATACATTTATGTTGTCAAAAAGCACAATAATATGGAGTTAATAAAGTCATGTTGGCAAAGCTTTCTATAACTAGACAATGTATTGTGTGTTACACAGTACAAGAAAAGAGTGAAGGTTGACAGAAAAACATGCCTTATTACACTTTAATGCCTACCATAAATCATGTTATATTCGGGTCACTGAACACCAACAAAATGCAGTCAACAGCTCGCCGTCTGAGCGGTCAATCCAGTTTAGGAAAATAAGACGCTTTGTTAAATACCAAAAATTACCCCAGTGACTAAAAAGGCGCCAATATAGGACTTTTTTCAAAACTGACCAATATCCAGTAATTAACACATAGGCCGATGATATCGCGGCACTTTAAAGGCGTAGGGACACCATGAGATATAAGACTAAATATAGGGAAGTTCAATTTATTTTAAATAAAGCAAGTTAAAATAAATCTGACCGAAATTGGCCTGCGATAAAAAGATTTGATTAAAAGCTGACCTGTAGTGGATAGAATTAGCTAACATTTGAACGGAGGTATTTGTTAAGTACCAATCGAAGTTTCTTTGACTGGTACATTCGTAAAGTTTGATCAAGTACGATTGTAATAAAGTACGATTTTTTGACCCGTACAAAAAAAAAAAAAAGCGAATAAAAATCGCAGACAACGGCTTTACCTTGCTTAGCAAAAACGTTTAGTCGTATGCTCTTAATGCGTTATTCTGAGCTAACCACAGATAAGCAGAAAAACAATCTGTTAAACGTATGGCGATAAAATATGTGGGACTTTGATCTCAAGACATTTAAGTAGCCTTCATCAACAAAATCCTGAGGATAAAAACGGCAAAACTGGTTGTGTTTGATGACGAATGATCGATAGTAATTTTCCAAACCGTTTGGGTAAACATAGAGGGGGTCACACGAAATCGTTCAATAATCTTTATGTCGAACTGACATATAAGTGTTATTGCCCTTCAGCACGTCAATATAATGTTTCCGTACTGTGTTAGGCTAAAAGACAGGGCAGCACAACGGTATTGACGATCCAATCTATGTAATAATACACTCGACAGTTACGATCTTAGATTTGTTAGGATTTTTTTTAGTTGAATATGGTCGAGACAACCGAAGTGCACTGTGAATTATGGCGTATATTGTACTTGTCCTCAAATTGTCGTTCTTCAACATGCTCTTTTAATCCAAAAACAATCTAAGCACCAAATGGAACAGCAGAGAATCACCCAAGCGGATAGACTACAAATTGAGATAGTTATTGCCATTGACAAAAAGCTCCATCAGGAATTAAATCAGAAAGTTTTTCGTTTAAGTTTCGTCTACTGATGGAAGCCCTTAAAATGTTTTTTTTAACTTAGGAAACACTGTCAACAATAATTTAAACCGATCATAAACTTTTCGAACTAAAGTAAATCGAAAGTCGTTGTAGGTAACCAAAATCACAACAAAAAATCAAATTATAATCTTACGGTTATGCGCGTATTTGTTGAAGACGAAAAAGGTAACAAAAAAGTATTTATTTGAAAGAAAATCATACTCTAGATGACTGTCAATGCAAATCTAGAAGTCTCAAATGATTATTATATGGAATTCAATTTAACAGGCAAAATGTTTTATTGATCCCAGCTGTCCTCCATGCATGTGTAAAATGATACGTCTGCTTCATACCGAGTCAATTATACCACTAAATTGAGTTATATTTCCAGTAGATGCAGAGTTCCTCACTCTAATAGTGTATCAGAGTTAGAGTGAACAATTTCAAGTTTTCTCACTTACCTGCTATTATGGATTTAATAAACAGGCTACTGTCCAATAATATTTGAAGTGCAGGTATTGAACTTTGTAACAGATTTAATATGCCAAACGAGACTTGAAATCCCTGTTAACCTTGTTAAAAGAACTGAAATACGGTCCAAGTATCTGTTGCCAACCCGAAATTTTTTCTCTCTTCCGCCCTGAAATTTTAGCCCGAGGGCCAGTGACTTGATTTTTTAGGCAAATATACCTAATAAAAAGATATATAACTTATTCGATGGGGATATTAAACTTGTATTAAGCTGATAACATTTAATTTGAGTGCTACTTCAACTTCTGAAGCAGGGCAATTACACAAATTGGGACGTTAAACTCTGTATATTTCCAGTTGTCTATGTGTCTTAGTTATAGGTGTATATATATCACCGCGATTCACACTTTTTTGTAATTTTACTCTGTTATACTGTTCTGTACATATGCAGTTACACGTGATTTAATCTACGGACAAGTGAACTAGAAACCCAACTCGATTCCCCACAGAGAGGCACTTTGAAGAGAAATGAAGACGGGTCGCCTGGGAGATATCACGCATGGCCCTCTAAGATATCTTCAGCCGGATATCAACTAATCTCAGTTACCATTCCCTGGGTTAATATATGACTCAACTCTTTGAAAATTGCTATTTCGGTTCCATTGCTAATACTATGAGCTCACGGCTGATTTGCAAACAGATATGTCGGTCCTAGCAACACACAGTTATAATTATGTCCCAAGTAATCTCTTCTTCATGTCGAGCCGAGTGGTCAAAGGTCATAACTATCTCTTGTCTGCCGACATCCAGACGTATACCCTCCATTGCAATACTTAGAAACACTTTTATATAGGCTATAACATGCCCTTATATTGGCAAGCGCTCCATGTTTGTGATGTCTTTGTGTTGCGTCTATGGTCAAGGTTTGTCTCTGTTCGTTACCAGTGGCTTCGGGGGCCGGGATTTTTTTGTTGGAGGTGGAGGGGGGG
>JARFOD010112158.1:0-15334 GCA_031763545.1 Mopalia muscosa
TCTACATACTGTATTAAAAATGTTAGTGTCATAGTAGTATTAATATTAATTTGACGTTTATGTTTATGTGAGAGTAGTGTTGATATCAATACGATAATAGTGCTTATATAACTGTGACAGTAGTATTAATATTAAGGTGAAAGTGGTGTTAAAACGAATGTTACGATAATAGTGCTTATATAAATGTGACAGTAGTGTTAATATTAAGGTGAAAGTGGTGTTAAAACGAATGTTACGATAATAGTGATTATATAAATGTGACAGAAGTGTTAATATTAAGGTGAAAATGGCGTTAAAACGAATGTTACGATAATAGTGCTTATATAAATGTGACAGTAGTGTTAATATTAAGGTGAATGTAGTGTAAGTGTGACAGAGGTGTTAATGTCAATGTGATAGTAGTGTTATTACAAACTGGACAGCAGTGTTAATATTACTGGACAGAAATGTTAATATTAAAGTAATAGTGGTGGTAACGTGACAGTAGTGTTAAAATTATTGTGACGGTATTACATTTAGTACTTTGCTATAATATCAACTCATGATGCTAATATCAGTGTGACAATAGTGTCAATATTATTGAAACAGATTGATATAAAGGCATTATATATAACATTGCCATTTTCCATTCTAAGAGCAATTAATTTTATTTTATTTTATTTTTTTTATAGAAAACGTCCATGTATATGTATCAAGCAGTCCATCGATTTTAATTCGAGCCAAGGACTTAATTTGGCAACAAGTGGAAATAATCATGAGCAGGATTTGACGAACGCTACTTTACATGCTGATCAAAATTCGAATAGCTACAGAACAGACAATGAAACACCTAGCTATGTCAACACGCCAATGTACGAAGACTTAAACTCAGCGGTAAACTCAAATTATATCAATACAATTGAAGCTCCACCCACCGATGATTACGAAGGCCTCCACCTTGATCAAGTCGTCTCAGATGAGACAGATTATGAAAAATTACATAAACATTGAGATAGGCCTATTTAATTTATTTCATGTACGGTATATAATTGTTTATAATATTGTTTATATTTTATCAATAACTTGTTTTAAGAGATACATATTTTTGTCTTGTGCTAGTTGTTAAATCGGTCAAAAAGGGGAATTAAAAAATTCAGGCAATAAAGGTGAACGAAAATTATTTTCACGGAAATCGTTTCTGTTTTACACCTTTTCTGGCATTAACAATTCAAATAAACTTTAATCAAATAAAATACATTAAATTACATAAATGTAATTCTCCTTATATCTTTAGATACTTTTGAGTCTGTTTATTCGGAAACTAGATATAGTAGTCAAATTTGAATGACATTTTTATGAGACGTCATTCTTCATAAAACGGTGCCAATAACAACTGTGAAATAGGCCTATCTCAATATGTAAAATTCTGTGTTCTAACTTTTTATATAGAAATCTGTTGAAATATCATCTATAAATAAAATACATACAATAATAAACTACCTGTATTATATATTAATTAACATTATTACAAATCGTTTTTTATGTTATTTTTTTTAATCACTACACCAATAAGTTGGTGCTCAAGATGTAAATTAAAGCTCCACATGTTTAATGACAATTAATATGATTTTCTCTATACATAACATTATTATGAAATAAATGTATATTTTTATGCCACTGACCGGTGTCTTCTGTTATAAATGTGATTCTTCATATCGCTTTATATTATATGTGTGGAAATTTAGATTTAAATTTAAATATATCAATACATATAAGCTACGTAAATGTTACGTAAGCCTATACCTACTGTAGTTCAAGCCACAAAACAAGCATATTACGAAAAACTACATCAACATTGAATCTCATATTTATGCTTAAACCACTGTTTATATTTTTTTACAATGATATATTTTATGACATTCTTATTCAAATTATATCAATATAAATATGTCAATATCTAGACAAAATATTAACCATAGACCTAACCTTAGGTCAAGCCATAGTTGACCAATTACTGACTTCAATAATATATTATACAGACTGGTGTAAGATGTACATTTATGATGTAAATATTAACGTCAATGCTTATGATTATATCCAGAGAGTAGCTCACTCGGTTACAGCTCCGGCTAACCGGGCACCCGAGTTATAAATTCCGCTAGAGGCAGGCAAAATGTTCTTTCTCTGCAATAAAAAATATATGTTTATATCAAACATAGACTGATTTAAATGTTGTTGTTTTTTTCTGTGTCACCGACTACTGTAAGCTTTGTGTGTGTGTGTGTGTGGTGGGCGGGGGGGAGGGGGGGGGGGGGGGCGATGTTTTAAAGATTCTCTTATCCCGGAAAGAGTGTGTTTACATTTCGCCGTTTAACCTCTATATTCTGAATCAACGTTTTTCTGGAGAACGATAATAAGTAAAAACAAAATCTTTCAAAAAGATATATTTTGCTACCTCTTTTACAAATTGCTACTTCTTTTACACCGTTTACGTCAACGTATAATAAATAATAGAAACTATTTATTTTTTTCCTGTTTATCTAATTTTTCTTGCAATATTGTGTTAAATGTAAAACATTTAAAACAATGTGTCAAAGGAGTGACTTTTCAAATTCTTATAACAATATTTTAAAACGAAAATCTGACAAATCTGAATGACTGGTTTTCAGTTTTAAATGTGCAAAAAGACAGTTCTGTGGGTATAATAATAGCCAAGGAGTAGGCATTTCTCAAGTACCGTTCACTGAAAAATGAAAGCAGAGAAAACAGGTACACTGTATTTCTGCTCTATTTTACAACAGATTTACTATCTTTCATGCTCAATTTTTTTAAGTTGTTTATAATATCAAATTGCACCCATTCTATGTATGTTTCGTATTTAATTTAAGTGCCTCGAAGACAATCATGCCAAACTGTTGCTAGCGTATATGTACAGTGGTCAGACAGTTAATCCTCGCCAGGTACATGTAGTTACCTGTATTTCTGTTATTGTCAAAACAGCGCTGTTGTAAATCAATCATATTGCAGCACAGGATGACATTTTGCAGGATTAAGTTCTCCTTCGGTTTGACCTCAATCGGAATCGGCTGTGGCCTCTACCTAAATTTGGGTAGAATCAAATGATCTCTGAGTACGATAACTGACACCACATCGAAATCTAATTGCCAGTCTGCCCGCCCCAAATTCTTAGCCATGTTTCAAGCTTTCTCTAAACTTTCTTATTTGTATTGATGACGATAAATGTGTTTGTTTAAGTTTACATTAAGAAGCTGGAAGGATAATATAACAAGATGAAAACGATGCAAATATCTGACTATCGTTTTGTATCAATAAATCCAGAATGAGTAAGCGTTAACCTAAATTCAAATTATATAAATACAACTAACTATCCACCCGCTAAGGATTACGAGGATCTCCACATAGGTGAAGACACAGAACAAATATGCTACGAACATTTGCATCAACCTTGAATCTCAATTTAATAATTATGAAAACTTGTTTTTTTATGTTCTTTTACAATGGTACATTTTATGACTTCCTTATTCAAATTAAATCATAACAACTGATCCAATATCTCCACAAATTTACAATTAGGTCAAGTCAGAGATCAATTTTTTTTATGAAAGATCCCATGACCTTGAAATGGTTGATATTATTAGTTTTAATATTAATATTATTTATATTTCATCAAGCCGCGTTTCCTGGCATAATAATCTTTGTCTTAACGGTGCTTCCTAAGTCGGCTCAAGAAAATATAGTTGAACGAAAATTATTTCATGGAAATCGTTTCTCTTCATATTTTTATCACTTAACTAACTTAACAATATATCCTGAAACTGGAAATCTGTAACTAATCTCAACTAAGTGTTAATGATATTTCACTTTTTATATTACGGTTTTACTCAGTAATGTATGGTGTTGTTGTCGATAATTGAGATTTTATGTCCAAGAAAGTATTTATTTTAATGTTAATTACAAACTTGAATCACACATTACATTCACTGGTTGTTTTGAAGATCTAAACTTGTACTGCAGATGTTAAATGTCAATTTATATGTTTGTATCTTTAAATAAACTTGTTATGAAATAAATGTATATTTGCTGTACAAATGAGCTATGCTTAGTATCTTATATATGATTAACTACGTTGTTGCTTGGATAAATGTTTTATAAGGAAAAGTAGAAATAGAGAAGTAATCATTCACAATGGACCTGCTATTACAATACATAAAGAAAACAAAACCCAATCACCCGAAGCGGATTCCACAAATCAACATTTAAACGAATCGGACGATATTTATGCAAAATATTGAAGGAAATTAATTAGGTCCATTGGATATTGTTGAAAAATTAATTATACATCGCTCTCGTTTGCCATCTAATCTGGTTGCTGTCTTAAACCTTTTTGTTCAACTTAGTCAAGATTCGGACAACAGTTAAACAAGTAGAACGATCAGATTCCAGATTGTATCTTAATAATAAACCTAGGCTATGCTAGAAATACACGTCCATTTGTTGACGATGTTGCTCCTGATAAAACTTTTTAAAACCGGAGATCAGTTAGATACATCAGACCGGGACCCTTTGTCAGCCCACCCGCCAAAATAGATGCAGGCCTAAAAAGCCACTTTTGTGACAAAAAACCAACCGATATTATACGAGACACTGTCTACACAGGTGATCGAAAAGACTGAAACCATGTGGATATTGAAGCAGGAATAGGAGAATATAAATAACGCTTTTCTTTTGGCAGATTTATACCAAAACAATATACAGCAGATGGAAAAAAAAGCCATATAATTGCATCCCAAAATGTAACGAAACTGTATAAACTGTATCAAATTAATACAATCAATAGGATTTCACAGTGTTGAAGGATTTGTTTTATATCTGACGTTGTTTTAGTAATCTATATATAGTTATAGGTGCATAGACGTGAAGTTATACGCAGTCGACCATAAAGCATGATTATAATGATTTTTTATATGGGCGAATGAATATAATCGATAATTTTACATAAGATATAAGTTCTTATTTCCTTGTAATTGCTTAAATAGGAGAGAAGCTAGTCTTTTGTATATCGATTTTATCAAATAAATGTCAAATATATGTGGTACTTTCCTGTTGGTTTTTTAAAATTTAAATAACGTATTGCGTTGACAATCGCCTCTACGAAGTCTTCCCATTGATGGATTCTTCGCAATGTTTAAAGCTTCTTAAATGCTCCAATGTCTAATCTTTATTTTTGTCATTAAAATGGTAGTTGCTGCCTTAAGTCAAATGGATTCCATGCATTGCCATTGAATGGATTCATTGTCGTTTCTATAGTTACATTTGTGAAATGCTTTTGTAATTGTAATTGTAATGCTTTATTTTCTTCCAGAGGATGACACACAGTCAAGAGACTACTAGGTGGTGTCCTCTATGAAACAAGTTATACAAGCTTTGATGACATAGGAATTATTTTACAATATACTAAAGCAGTTGTACAAGATTACCAGAAGTATAAAATCTTCTTCGTAGACTACTAGTACATTATTGTTTTAAATCTACCAGTTTTATCTATATATGTAAATGTATATATGAAAGGGTTTTGTTGTTTTGTTGCATCTTTTCAAAAGTTTTCTTTTCATTTAAAATACTCAGCAGGTACGACACCTTAGATAATTTACCATTATCCAATTTTTGTTTGAAAAGGCTTACGAAAGGCCCCAGCATGCGGGCCGAAGGCTTGTATAAGTAAATGATTACGTGGGGTAGCTACGGACTTTTTACTTATTTATTTCAACCTGTGTATTAGTTTTAAATACTCTAGCTATTGTAGACCATAACTCAATAGAAACAGACATTTACAAATGTTAAAATTTTCAGGAGGTGCTGGAACTTATGACTTAGGTGATAGATATATCGTTTTCGATTGCCTTTAATTGTATTCTGGTCGTCATTCTGCCTTACTGTACGAAATATACAGTAGTGACAAACAAAGAGTTTGGCAATTTGTTTTCGAACGAGTCCACCTTGATATACCATAACGCATTTTGTAACCATCAAGTACCATCTAGCTTTTTAACGCAGACTGTACGTAATGCATGGAGGTAAGACAGCGACGGTTTTAATCAAATTGTCATAACGTTCATGATAACCACACCACAGATAGGGGCCTACAGCTGATAATCCTAACACTCTTTGCCTAGGATCGGCTTGGAATATCACATTGTCAAGTATCTGTAATAAAATTAAAAACGATGTTTTCATCATATTTACATTAAACTTGACAAATTACAAATTAAAAGTTCACATTCCCATAACATCGATCAGTATATCATTTTTAACGCAGACTATTAGTAATGCATGGAGGTAAGACAGCAACGGTTTTAATCAAATTGTCATAACGTTCATGATAACCAAGCCACAGATAGGGGCCAACAGCTGACAATCCTAACACTCTTTGCCTAAGATCGGCTTCGAATATCACAGTGTCAAGTATCTAAAACATAAAACTAATAAATCAACTGCGCTCTGTTACCAAAATATTGTGCAATGCATTCCTATATTTCAATGTCTGAACGGCGAACCTCAAGTACTTCTCGCACAACATATATACATGTATTCTTTACTGAAAGACTTTGAAGTTAAGCGTTGGAAGACATAGAAAGTTCTGGTCAATTCGATGTTTTACACCAATGATTTAAACTGCCTTATCGCTTGAACAAAGTATGTCATAGATTGTAGCATATGCTGAGCTCCTTTTTAATGTCTTACATAGGTAATATTTCTATCGATTACCGGCCACCTGTTTTACAAGATACACTAAACTGTAATTATGTACACCTCGTAAACCTCGCCAAAATGTCTTTAACAAAATTGTAAACGAATCAGTTTACACTCTCCAGTTAACCATACTGATTCAGCATTTACAAAAAACAGGCTTAATTGTCGACTCCTCGACCCGGTCTCCCACCAAGTTTCGTCTCCTCTGTGTTAACTTCAATTTATTCCTATTCAGACATCATAATAACAGAGATTATATGAGAGAATCTTCGCCACAAAGGTGAGTGATTTACACCGTCTGTCTACATATCCGTTATCTGCCCACGAACTAGAGGCATGTATTAAATAACTGTACACTTTAAAACTGTAACCCCAAGTCAAAGTCCTGTGTTTGGAAAAAAATTAGCAAAAAAAACAGAAGGACTTTCTTGTAGCTGCATTTCTCGTACAGTTATAAGTGTTAAATATCTCACTCAAACCAATTCAACCAAGTTAATTTTCGTATAGACAGTGTTGGTCACAAATCCACACACATAAAAACCTTCACATTGGTTCAAACGCATTTATAAAGTTTAAATACTGACACTCTCTCTCAATACGTTTAATATCCTTATTTGGGTTTGTCCACAAAGTAAAGTAAAAAAACCTCTGTGTTACCTCCCGGTTTTGACAGCTACATGTGCGCTAGGTTAACCTTTATGTAGGTCTTTCTGGTCTAATTTCTCTCCCCAAAATAAGGTTTAGTTTTGTATTTAATACAATACAATGCTTACTTCCTGGTGTAATTGAAATCTGTATAGGCCTTCCAGTGTTTGCTATATATTAAACGTTGCTCACCTGTTCTTGTATATACGAGCAGAACATATCCTCGAGAAGCATATGGATAGATATACTAAGGTGAACCGTCAGTAACTTTTACAACAGACCTTCATTGAGACACTTCAGATCACACAAAAAGCGTGTAAATTGTGTATAGTCTATTCTACCGTACATTAAGTACCTTGGGTCAGTGTTGATGACTTTGGAAAACAGTTGATTTCGGGTACCTGTTGTGTGTTTATTTCTGTTGAACAAGTTTACATCCAAGTATAACCTATCCGAGTAAATGTGCTTTGGAAATAACTATGGACGCTATACATTGTGGAACACAGGTAGTACAAGAACATACGGTCAAACCATAGTTCATATCCGAGAATATGTTTGCGTGATTTCCAATTCTAATCTTGTATTGAATCACAGTTGATATTGAATATAGCTGTTCTGTGTTTATTTCTGTTTACGTGTATATAGTCTAATACAATTTACCTGACCATATGTGTTTTGGAAATAACTATGGGCAGTATTTAATTTGGAACGCAGATATTACAGAGAGATATGTTTGTATGAAGGTTCATATTAGTAGGTCTAAATACGTTTGCATATACCGTAAATAACTATGGACAGTATATCATTTGGGGCACAGATATTAAAGATAGATACGTTTGAGTCACAGTTCATATTAAAAAATACGTTTGCATGTACCGTAAATCTAACACAGTAAACATTACTTCCTGGATAATTCTCCGTGCTGGAGAACATGTCAACCATCCTGTGGGTCATCGTCAAAGTTAAACGATGAATTTAGTTAGGACATCCGTTCTTTGTGGTGAATATGTGGATAAGCTTGTGAACTGCAGTCAGCACCAGATGACTATGCGATACCATTTCGATGATTGTTTATTTTAGTGATTATATAAACAATCACGTAAAATAAAGAAAACAGATTAATGGTTGTGGATAAGAAATCTTGTTGGAAAATATACTTGACAATATTTCGAACAGTCAGAACTTTAATTCAACCATCAGTTATGCCTGCTGGAAAATATACGTCTATTGCACTGTAAGACAGGGAGACCTCAATCATCAGACAGAGCATCTTTATACACAGTTGCAGAATGAAATATATATACATTTTACTGGCATTCGCTGTGGCCACCACGGCTCGCATCAACAACAGTGAGTGTCCATTTAGCATATATAATTATATTTTAACATCACTTAATCATAGTGTGCTTTAATTTAGGTCTTTATACAGTTTTACCAAACCCCAGAATAAATACAAACAAAGCTGAGTTAGTAAAAGTGAACATGATATTATCATTTATTTTAATAAAGTGGGTTCTTGTTAAATCGTTCAAGAACATAAACTGTAATTTCCCATTGTTAGCATAAATCTATATATAAATGTCACATACATATTTTAAGCCTATATTTATTTGTGCCTATACCATGGATTCGTACATTTACAGTTTATTTTCCAAAAATAAACTAGCGTGTGTTGTGTTGGTTTGTGTTTGTTCATATAATGTATCTATGTTACAGGTACTGGAGATGTCTGTGGTGAATCCATGTGTGGTTATGGAGCTGATTGTATAAATCAGGGTTGTGATTGTTCCGCTGGATTCGACTTTCCAACCGCGAGGAACAATACGGTGTATTGTTTAAGTATGTGTGAACATAAAATAAATCAATAAATGTTTTATTGATAATTATAATAATTTTTTCATATATAACTAAATCATTTATAACGTGTATATCAAAGTAACGGTCGTTTGAAGTTGTGCTCACCTTTGATCAACTTGATTAATACCGGAAGCGGGCTTACCTCTATGTCCAGTCAGTGTTAAAAAGCTAGATGGTACTTGATGGTTACAACATGCTTTTATAGTCAATGATTGCAATCATTCATGATAAATGATTGTTGTTGGGTTTTTTAAATAAACAATTGTTTGATGTATCGGCTTGTCTTTCGATTAATTATAACATTATCTGTACTGTACATACACAATTAAAACACCATGGAACCGCATGTTCGGTCATGTGTTCTAAATGTTAAGACATTGCATTAAACTGATTTTAGTTCTCCCATGCCCGTTTTAAAAATAATTAGTGTTTTACTTTCAACCTTTATCTTTATAGGGCCATGGCCCATCTTCATTTATAATACTACTATTTCAATCTAACCAAATGTCATCAAAATAAAGACCGGCCATACACTCGGAGCATATTAGGCAGGATATGGTGAGCCCTATCCAAACCCATCAGTGAGGCCCAAAATTGATATAAATGTGCGCATGTTCCAGTATCTAATATCCAAGGATACCCGTGGGCACTGGGCCAATGACATATTGTTCCTGTTGGTAAATCCGGCGCTGCATATCCCTCATATGGGTTTAAGATTTATCATATTAGTACAGCATAGTTTCCAATATGCTTCACATAGATGTTTGAAGCTATGGCGTCATTTACGGAATAACTCAAATATATCTGCAACACACCACATACAAATATTTTTTGTTTTAAAGTTTCGAAAAGAAGGTCACTCGTCTCGGCCTATACTGTATTGTTACATTAAGATCTGTTAATTTAGCCTGCGCAAAACGTCAGACGATGTAGAGTATACGACAGGACTCAATTAGATTAGATAAAGGTGGGGCAAAGGTGGAACATTTTCCACAATAACAATATATGGTAACAGTAAACAATAGCTGTGCGAAAACAATACATAACTGGCTTGAAATGGACAAGCACAAGATGCACTCAATTTAATGGACAGCGCCTCGATTGAGACTTCAATATCGTCCTCAAGTCATGTGCTTGTCTCATCGTCCAATAAAAATTCATGAAGGGTGAATCAGCTTGTCATTTCCAGAGTCTGGATAGCCTTGGTCATTCTTTTCATTTGATACAGGGTGATATCAGATTTACATACGACTCCACAATATCGGAACTAATACATTTGGAGATTGATTCATTCCTTTCCTTTATCGATACTCGTTCAAAATTCACAATGCGTTTACGTTAACCATCGCATTATTAGGCTACAAAACAAAAGTATAGTGCTTTTACGTTAACCATCGTATTATTAGGCTACAGAACAAAAGTAAGCACAACTCTACCCATGTTAACAGGGCTAGCAGAATCCGTGCTTATAGCTCAGGGGTTCGTTGCTCAAAGCTCAGTTGAGTTAACGGTCCATTAGAAGACGTTGCGTAACCATGAATTTCTATTATGATGCGACATCCATTTCTTAATGACGCGACGTCATCTAACTGGCTGTTAGGCTAACCGTTAGCTTTGTACAACCACACCTTAGCCGTTTGCAAGCGTTATCTTTCATATGGCTTTTTAGACAAGTACAAGTAGTATACAGTATTCAGAAGACAAAATGGGGCGTAAAAATTAAACAGCTTCTCGGTACATTAATATTAAAATATATATTTATTACACAATTGGATTAGAAGAAGAAATATAGTAGTAAAATACCGTGTTAGAGATATAAGTATTATCAGACAGTACTTTCTTTACAGACTGACATAACACGTAACGTGTTATGCTGTACCTAAGTGTGAGTGTGTAGAAAACGTTGTAGGAGTCTTTTTTAAAAATTATTTATGAATCTATTTGAAAAATAATATCAGCGCATATGACTTCGAAGATTATTTCAGGAGTACATATATTAAAAATGTACTTTTCTGCATGTGCTAAGCGCGAGTGTATATCAAATTCTGTTCCGTGAGGTTCTCCATTGAGTATGAAGACTCTTTATGAAGGGGTAATATAACGTTATACAGCTCCGAAAATTATTTTGTTAGTACTTATATTACTATTACTTTAGCCAAAGAGTAGTAATAGTAAAGTGATTCCCCCATCATGTCCGATAAGGTATAGTATGTCCCATTAGAGCGGTACTTTGCTGGTTATACAAGGGACATTTTTTTTATAAGTAGGGCTAGTATTTGGCAGAATCTAAGTTATTACCGCAAATGCAATTTTGTTTGTGAATATGTAATTACATTTTTGTATCATATTTACTATTTTAACTAATATAATAGAATCTTATCAAACAGGTCTACATGTTTACTTATTCTATGTGTATATCCTATGTATTGTAGGAAAATGTGGTACAAATGACGACTGTCTCTCTGGTACCCCCTGTATAGATATAACAGGTGGAAGTAAATACCGTTGTGACTGTGATAGAGATGCCAACATGTTCAGTTATTTTGACTTCTAATAGGAATCTATCCTGTGTATTGTAGAGAAATGTGATAGAAGTGACGACTGTCCCTCTGGTACCTTCTGTTTAGACATAACACAGGGTAAGAATGTGTACCGCTGTAATTGTGCTACAGATTATATCCGGTCCTCACTTGGGGAATGTATCAGTAAGTACTTTAATAGAAATTATTTTAAATTCATCACGATGGGTGCAGTACTATAGATTAAAGCCATAATACTTGGTTGAATTCTGATTAGCTGTGAACGACCCATCAGTAATCTTGCTGTCCCATATCATCCAGAACAAAGCAGCCCGCATCTACACATACAATTTTTTGTTTTGAATTGTCTCTTTTCGAAAGTTTTGAAAATATCAATAATTTAGTATGTTTAATTTATATTTTAGACCAGGCTATTGTAACGGGTCATAAATTAAGACAGTAAACGCCTGGTTGCCATGAGGCTAAAGAGCTATCTGCCAATACCACCATCTTAAAATGATTTTGTTTGATTGGTGTTTCGCAAATATGGCAACGATACATAAGTTGACATCGATGGGATACTGAGAGAAATAAAACTTGATCTAAGCTATCCCCGGACCACTCCCATTGTTAACCACCATCTGAGTGCAATGGCTATGTTTGTCGAGCATTACAATGCATATGTGACCGAGCTACTGGCCGGTCCTGTCCTCACATTATCCAAGACGATATAATGATTACATTAACCAAAAGAATAAAAGCACAACTTCTTCACATACTCTTGCCCAATAAAACAAAACCATCTTGTTCGTCTTTTAGTTAATTGATGCTCTACTTGTAAATCGTATAAAAACTTGGTGATATAAATAACCTTACTGACTGACCGACCCACCAGCCGACGGACCGACGGACAAACTGAGGGACTGAGGGAGCTAAACGACATTTCACTTACATTGTGGTGATGAACTCCAACCAACACGGCCATCAACTGGAGGAACCCCTCCATTGCTTCATACTGCTGCAGCATTTTCTGAACGTGCTGCCTTGCTTCCTTATAAGGACTTCTATATGGCGAAAAACACGAGTATTTAAGAGGCACCCTGAAATCGTAAATAATAAATATTACTCTATTAAGCGGTGCAAATCATTATCTAAATGTTGGGTAAGTTGTCATTTTGACAATGCATATCCACTGTGTAATTATCTACTATGGCTTGTATCCATGATAATTGTATAATGTGTTTCCTCAACAGGACTCGTATTTCTTTATTGTTTTCGTAGGTAAGCCAACAACTAGGGACCAGCCATTTCAAACAGGAACTTTAACAAAAGGTATTTTAATACAGTTTCCAGGTGCAAAACTTTCTGTACAAGAAAAAAGTAATATCTTTGCTGTTTAAAACCTGAACAGACGCAGGAAGTGCTGCTTTTATTTGAAATGCCATCAAATAAGCTGTGTTTTCAGAGTTTTCCTGGAATAAATTATCGTGTAAAATATTTAAATTTGTAGATTACGAAATCATTAACTCTTGTATTTTTGTATATTGAAGTTTCTTTCATTAAACTTCATATTTGTTTTACTTGTGTCTTGGGAACTGTATAAAATGATATATGTTGTTCAGTGGTATAATGTATTATCCATATTACACATAATCAGTTGATATTTGCGATCGACTTTTTAACTACTCTAGTTTCTAGGTTGGGGGGAAGGGGAGGTGTTTTGTGTTAGGATAAATTAACATTAGGACACGAACTTTAATATGGCTGTTTGTTTTGTGGAAATGATATATTTATAATTTACTCCTCAAGAACTTTGATACATCCTCAGATACAGTGTAATCAACCAGCAAAGTCACTTCGATACCAGGTATTCTCTTGACGTTAAAGAACCATTTGAAAACCCTTACTTCGTCTTTTTTATAATGGTATATATATATCGCAATCAAAACAAGCAGAAAACATATTTGCCAAATAGTTCAAGGCCTACAAAATCTAAAGAGGAACTTTTTTACTGGTAAACAATAAACTAATATTTCTTAAGACTACGTTTAGCATACCAACAAAGTTATTTAAGGCGTAGTGAACTTCTCTGATTTATATAATTTGTTAAACTAAGGGAGGTAAATCTTAATGCTTATTTGGGAAATTATTTCGAAAAGAGACATATCTGATTACACTGAACAATGTATTTGTAGCATTTCACATGGCTTTGTTTTTATGTGTAGCTATTACTTTATATCTTCCTTTCTCACTTTTATAGATACCTTGTCGTCGAGTTTACAAACTCAGTCAACAATTGATATTTTTTACACTTGTATATATATTATTTTATTTTAAAATTTAAAAATCCATAGCTGTAAATGAAAGAATGTATATGTTGACACAACTGAATAAATGTCAATCTAATCCTGGATAAACAACACTTTAGGAGTTTAAGGGCGAATTCATAGCGAGGTCATAGTATAGTATACTAGCGTTGTCAAGGCAAAATGGCTCTGTTGCTAAGACCTTTGTGGTCATTTCGAAACCGAATCAGAACCCAAGATGCCTTGTACATCATTCTCATCGGAAAAATAGCAAATACCAGTAAGATGCATTTGGCTTTGCTCCAAACATAAATCATTCCAATTCTCTGTTAAACTACTATAACAATCAGTAATAAGAAGTTACCTACCCTGGGATAGCTATATGCCATGACAACGCTGCCAAACTCGACTACTAAAGATGGAACACAGTGATAGACGCTGAAAAATGTCTTTCGAAGCGTTTTATTATATTGATATTATAATGGTTTTTAAATTATAACAATCGTGATGCAAACATATTGGATAACATGAACTGTTTTAAGACACATCGGACCTAGTGTATAAGTTGTACATAGTCTATCCCCGGAGCCTCGAGTACTTATGATCAATGTAGAACAAGTATGAATCCTAAAATGATTTACCTGACCAAATGAGTTTTGTGAAAAACATTGGAGACTGTATATGCTGTGGAACACAGATAGTACAAGGAGATGAGCTTGGATCATATCGGATAACTGCTTTGTGTCTTGGTAAATATACTAGACACAAAGAGTATGCAGACTGGAAAACATACTTCTATTACACTGTAAGTCAGAGATTCCGAGATCGACAGACAAAGCTGTTTAGACACAGTTGAAAAAATGACATATATATATATATTGCTGGTGTTCTCTTTGGGCATCAGGGCTCACATTAATAACGGTCAGTGTCTACTGCACATGTACAATAATTGTCTTTGAACATCATTACAACAGTGTGTGTTTAAATATGTTCCTATAAAACATGTTATCACACAGTAGAATAACTATCGAACTAAGCATATAAACTATTCTATTTCAAAACCAAAAAAATCATAGTTTGCTTTAACATAGGTCTAGATAAAGTTATACCACGCCGTGAAATAAATACCTATATTTGAACAAGGCTAAGTTAATAAAGGTGAACATGATATGATCATTTGTTTTAAGGGAGGTGATTAAATATCTACTAATCCTTGCAAAATCACTCATCAACATAAGCTGTAATTTCCAATTGTTA
>JARFOD010112169.1:0-15334 GCA_031763545.1 Mopalia muscosa
TATGACGACGGATTGTCCACTTCACACTGTACACAGCCTTATTACGGTGGAAAACCGAGAGGAAACCTCGTAAAAAATAGTGTTTTTAGGAGTCTTTCTTACCTTTTTGTGTACTTTTGTGTTACAACATAGAACAGAATAGAATCTTTTATGTGTATTTTGGGGTTACAACATAGAACAGAATAGAATCTTTTATGTGTATTTTTGTGTTACAACATAAAACTGAATAGAATCTTTTATGTGTATTTTGATGGCCTATCAGTGTGTTTAACATAAATTTATATGTACAAAAAAATACCCAATACACCAGGTAGGCAGGTTTGAGGTAACAACCAAACCACGGACACAGACAGTGCCAACAGGAAGATCCTTCGAAACCACCCAAACAGAAGCTCCCTCCCACCACTTAAACAACAGGACGCTCTCTCCCAACCACCTGATGAACAGAAAGGTCCCACCCCGGTACAGGACTAATATTCTAATGTTTATATGTTGTTGTTTTTTTTCACAAATTTATAATTGTGTATGTGGCCATAATGTGGGAGTGTGACTTTTATTGTCATAGAAGTGAAACACCCCAAAGCACAGCATCAAATAACAAATCAATCAATTAGAGTTATTATTCTGCGGATACATAAGACCGATTTACTGATTTACTTGTATTTGAGGTAGTTTCAGTTTCACAAGTTACAGTCAATGTACTCGAAATGTGATAATGTAAAAAGTTCTGTTGTCTTAGAAATTCAATTCCCTCCACTAATATTTGCAGACTGAATATCTATGTTTGGAGCATACTAGTTTTTAACAAGAGGGCCCATTAAAACATGTAAAATGTATTTTAATTCATTTTCAGGACTGTGAATTACATATTTCTAAAGATAACTTATTTTCCCCATGAAAAAAACAACAGACAGCGACAAGAGGAGAAGTATGCGAACAACACATGGTTATAACTTGGTGTCACTAAAAATATTGCAAAATAATTTTACAACTGTTATCATTTTTAATCAGGGCAATGGAACTCCAATGTAATTGATTAAAATTGCCAACTTGTTTTTTTTATTTAATTCTCCTATTTCAACAAATTCCAAATAGGGTAAGATGTCAGAGGGTTCTCACTTTAACCCATGCATCAAACCTTATGGGCCAGCATTGGGTTACATTTCATTGACAGATTGAATTATTTAACACTCCTCTTCAATCCAACTGGCAACTTTCATGCTTCGCCTTTCGCTGAAAGACAACACAATTACATTATTGATGGGGTTTGCATCTTTTCCCAATAAAAAGAGCGTAAACTGTTGTATAAATGCGAACAAGAAATGGAGATACAGGGGTGCTTTGTGTGCCAGCTATAGCTATCATGCAGGACCCAGTACCATTCAACATAAAATAAAATATTATAAAAAGAAGTTCCTGTTAATTTAAACTTCATGTTGATGCATGAGCTAAAAGGAATCCATTATAAGATTTTGCAAACGTTTTTGCAATAAACTGATATGGAATATTCATAACTGATTAAATGGAAATCAACTTAGGATCATAAGAGAAATACAAAGTTTAAATCAAAATGATTTATTTGAACAATTTCAGCTGTTTACATTTGTACTGCTAAATAACTGACAACACCAGATCAGGAAATTTCAGCTTTGTTTTAAATTTCTGCAGATAAAACACTCCAAATAAAATCAAGGATATGATAGTTACAAATATGTGACATTTGTCTGCTTGATTACAAACCAATTGCTTTCATGGATGTATTCAACATTTCAAACATAGCTTATTTTGATCTAATTTGTTTGTACTTTGAAATTTATTAAACCAATATTGAATGGCCGTAATGAAAATGTAGGTCCTGTTGGTCAATATTTAAGAGGTTTACAGGGGTCGTTATTTTGGTTTAGACTCTGAGCAGTGGTTCTCCAATTCTCAAAGATATCAGATCAATACAACTTGATCATCTACAACAAATATAGCACAGAAAGGTGATGGTTTATCTAGATACATTCAAGTTTGGATAAAGCATTTTCTTTTCCCTTCTGCATTGTGGCTATCATCAGATATAGTGTAAATTGCCAACCGTGCCAAGTAATGAATTGAACGTAAATCAAAGCCAAAAGTTTTTTATCTAGACCTAGACATTTGTAATTAACAGATGTTCAGATATATTCAAATTCAATAATTGGACCATGGCCCTGGATAAAATCCTGCTCACAAACAGCAAGCTGCGGAAAGAGAGGATTAGAGTAATCAAGTACACTGTGGTCAGTCTTTTGGAAAAACTTGGCTCCTGTTGGTTTCACTCTCACCGGAAGACAGAAAGCTTGAATTCCTTTAATTAAATGGCTCATAAATGCATGTACAAAAAATACCTGACCATTATGAGAGGCAGAGTTTCTCTTGAGAGTAATTAAAATTGGAGCAGAGAAAATATGATAAAATTGCCCTTCTGTTTTGAAGGAGAAAACCAAAATTTAATCAACTTTAAGAAAAGAAAGGCTTGGTCATTCAATAACATGTTCAAACTGTCCCAACAACACCCAAACATTTTTAATTTTCATAGAATAAATTATTTAAAAATATAATACTTAATTTAAGGAAACTGACAAAATAAAGAAAAAACAAAGGAAAATTTCAACACTTTTTTTTTAACCAAAAAAAACAAACTGTGAATGTTCTAATTCTGCTATATTTCTTAATTCTAAGTAGTAAATGAATCTGTGAAATTTCTGTATTTTTTGTAAACACATAAATTTAACCATGTACATACTAGTAAAGAAATACAGTGCTTGCTATACATGTTCTGAATATGGATCAGCATAAAGAATATCTTTTTTGTCTTAGAAGGAGCATATAAAGGACACAGACTATGGAAATAATTTCCCAGCTTGCGTGGTATAGATGATTCATTAGAATCATGCCCAAGGCCACATTGTTAACTGGTAGAGGTTTCAGCTCCCACCTATGTGTCAGAATTGATCAGGATACTCAGTGCTTCCCTTCAGATCAACAATAACAAACTTCTGTTCTACATCATGAAGTTTTCCTTTTCTGTTCATTAAGGTAGGGATATTTTTGTGGAGTTTCTAGTACTGTTATCAAGCCTAATTTTACCCTGACTGGTATTAGACATCATACAAGTGGTATTTCACTTATATGACAAGTTGTGTTCAAATCAAAAAAGTGGGGAGGCTTATCGAGTTCAATGCAAGAGCCTATTGAGCCCCCACAAGTTCCGATGATTTAGACCAATTTCAGAATTAAGTCCAATATTCACAACAATAAAGGTGTATTCTGATAGCTTAGCTCACTTACAATCCCTTTGTTAGTGCAATTAAGCATTTTTGGTTAATATGTTTTGAAGGGTTTTTATAGACAAAATTTTTTTATCGAACTCAATTTGATATTGACTAAAACTCAATATTTTAGCGCACAAAAAGCATTAATACTCAAATTTACTAACTTTTCATCGTCAATTAAATAAATCCATGCAATGTGTTGGTGGATACGACTCTGGATGAAGTGAGGAAATCTGTGTGTCATCTATTGTAAATTATGAATTGTATAGCTCGCCAGTGGCCAAAATGCCCAAAAGAAGCCAAAACTCAATTTTTTCTAGCAAAACTCAATTTCAAATTTAAGAAAAACTCAATTTGGTGTTATTTTTCATCGGGTTTGTCCCAATCAAAAAGTGTCTATAAATAACCCTGGTTTTCTATTCATTATTAATTAGTACATATACTAATACCTTAACTACCTCTACTCTACTAATTGTTAATTCCCAAATACCCCTGCTGATCACTCCAATGCACATACAACGAAAAAACCATGCCCAGATAGTTTTACTTTTACATGCAATTTTTGTTCCTTTTTTTTTCTTCTCGGATATCTTGCCTATTCAATTAACTAACTGCCAAACCTATGTCCCCAGGGCATGAAGTCAAGTCTATATTGTTTTCAATAAGTAGATTTTTATATGGTGTTTACCATTTCAGCAAAATACAAAGCATTCGATTAATTACATGGCGAATATTACTTTCCAATATGAAAAACCCAAAAGTAATAAAATAATATTATGTAAATTTCATATACATATACCCATAAAAGTGAAGCAATATTTTTATTTTGGCCAAAATGGTGTCCAAAAAACAGGGTGTCCAAATAAGGCAGTTGTTCACTTTAGGGTGTCCACTTGGACGGGTGGATGGGTGTCTGCCTAAGCCCCTGTACCCACCATAAAAATGAATTACTTCCTTTGGCGAAACAGTTAATCTTCCTCCAGTGCTAACTAGATAAACATTGAAACTCTCTGCCCCAACAACCCTTAGCCAGATGGTTGATATGTACATGTTATGTTTAGTTTTAAAGAAAAAAACATTATTGAAATTCATCATAATTTTCAATGGATATCGATTTACTAGTTACCATGAATGCCCAAACAAAATCCATTTATGATGCAACAAGGCGAACGTCCAAACATCACAAACATATCCCCTTTTGGAAACTTTGCAAGTCACAGACTAAAATATTTTGCTTTAATCTTTTAAAACCTAACACATGTGTCATACATTTCAAAGATCATCATTGAAGAGTAACATACAACATATTTTTCAGAATTTTTATATATGTTCACAATAGGAATTTAAACTTTACTTCTGAAAATAAGGTCAGAGGTCAAAGTTTACTCAATCAATACCCCTATCAGTGAGTGACTTATCTTCTGGATTATACTAGGAAGTTTACAGTAATGGTAAGCGAAGAGGGATA
The DNA here is from genome assembly GCA_031763545.1 of Mopalia muscosa. Lineage (NCBI taxonomy): Eukaryota > Metazoa > Mollusca > Polyplacophora > Chitonida > Mopaliidae > Mopalia > Mopalia muscosa. The sequence continues at coordinate 4,768 of JARFOD010112169.1, forward strand.
CAGATAGATCAAAGAATCAATATATTTAAGTGGTGGCTATGTGAGAGAGCAGACTGGAAGCGGACAAGCCTTGGTCAGTGAAGATGAGATCCGTGATAGCTTGGATATAGGAGCACAGTGAGCCAGCAACTGTCCATCACTGTGACAACATTCTAATCCCACATGGAACTCAGACATCAGATCATCTCCAAGACAGACGTCAGCTTCCGAAAGCTAACTACACAAAGATGGATTAATGCCAAGTTTATAACCAAAAAAATATAATTCCAATGCAAAAAGGAAAAATTTTTGTCATGTGCCAGCTTATGTCCAAATGTTTGAATACCCGCCAGACCATGTTGGTGTAGTATGTAGTTAGTTTTAGGAACTGTTAGAAAAGTTGAGTGACGTATACCTGAAGGCTTAATGGTCACGTATTCTGAATCTCTTTAAAGGTTTAATATACTCAAGGGTCATTTAACAGCTATTTGAATTGGGGGACTTTATCACTGTCGTAATTCTGGATTACATGCATTACCACTAAAATCATGTTGATTGATGAGTTGTTTAACACCATGCTCAAAAGTTTTTCATTTGCTACCTCAGAGGACTGCGTGCAAGAAAAGTAAATTGAGACACAAAGACAACAGTAAAATGTGAATATATTTGGCTCTTAGAATTGTTCCTCAAGTAAGGCTACTATGTAAAGACAACCTTATACCCGCCACTAATGTACAATAAATTAACTCATAAAATATGTTTACAGTCAACTGAAATGCTATGTTACTAATATGGTCATAGTTTATTTCAACAGGTAATGAAACTCTTTTAATTTGAATTAAAATTGGATTTCATAAGAATGTTAGTTAAAACATGTATGAGAATGTCACTACCCTGTTTTTGACTTGCAGGTACATTTATCTGGGAATAGAGGAGAGTCAGAATCAATGAGGAATCAGAAAACTTTGATTATTGGATTGGGTTATTTTTAGGCCACAGACAAGTTTGGCCACATAAGTTTGACCATAGACAATATGGTTATAAAGTGATACGGAATTTTCTGTGCTATCTGATTCTCTCATAGTTTTAGACAGATCCAGAATTCTTTGATATTGATTTCCTGTGGTATTTTCTTGTTACTTATTATTTAATATCTTTATGTTGGTGTTTGTAAGGTTGGTATATCACTGTACATTGGCTAAATAAAAGTAAACTTTTAAGACAGTGGTATAATCTGAAAGTAACTGATAAAAACCCAGGTATAAGTTGTGAAGCAGTTTACTATTTTGGAAAATTGGTGATATAAGTTATGACAGTAATGCTAAGCTAAAAACGTTTTCTTTTTTTAATCGACTTTGTTATTTTCAATCCTTAGATTACAAAGTTAAGCTGGCTGAGCAGGTAGACAGCATCTGAGAAGTCAGTTGTGGTCTATATAAGAGGAACACTGTCCGGTAACCTGTACATACCTTCTATCCAAGTCTCCCACACTATCTTCATGTATAACAATCCTTATGGTACTAGTTTACTAAGTAGACTAGCCTTACCAACTCAACACGATTACAAGTTAGAGTTAAGAGTCCGCAATGAAACTAAGAAGCGGGAATAGTTATACATCTAGACAAACGAGTTTCCACATCTGTTTACCTCCATACAGTATAGAGAGGAAACAAACCAGAGATGCTGGTCATTTACATCACCTTAGATTACCCACAGGAAGGCTTAGACTCCAAGAATAAACAGTTTACATAAGTCCACATCTGGTGAATGTGTGTGATACCCTGATCACTTCAACAGTATGTCACAGCAATTTAAATTCAGTTTTAGTTTCTCTCTGGAAATGGATGCTGTTGTCTGTATTCTGGTGACTGTCTGTCTCTAACAGGATAAGTAGGCCACATGTGGGCACTGACTGGCCTGAAGCATGATTAACACTGGGCAACCAAGCCTAAGGATAGCCATCTAACACATTAACTCAAAAAAGCTTTGAAACTACAGGAAAAAGCCACTATCAATTACACCACAGGGGTATAGCTTTTTGTCACAATAGCCAGGATAAAGAACTTTCCAATTGGCAACTTAACACTTAAACTGTAAAGTGATCAACTCAACTGGTCACTTACCAATTGTCCAGTGTGTAAATGTTAATGGTTAATTTGAGAAGAATGATAACAATTGTCCAGGGTTACCCACAATAATATTATGTGCTAACATGTTAATATGCCAATCACACCTTCATACCTAAAAGTTCTTCATGCAAAAAGCCATTACAATAAAACATTCACTTACTAATTTTGTCAATTGTTTGGACACTCTCACTTTTTTAAACATACGTGTAGAGTAATATTGTACGTAAGAGACATGGAATCTGAGTAGAACAACGCTAATGTTTGCTTGTTTAGGATTGAATGACTGTTCAATGTTGTTGTTGTTGTTTCTCATGTAAAGAAATTTATAATTGCAGCAACTGGTTACTAAAGATATCCAGCAGGTTCAGCTATATTTCACATTGGCTTTCTGCAGTTCATTTAACAAAGACAAACACTGGTATTTTTTATCAACAATTTCATAACATTCAGTTATTTTTCTAGCATCTTTTTGCCTTCAAAATTTGAATTAAAAAACCCAACAAAAAAATCCCCAGCGAAATGCCACTCTTAAATAAACAGAATTTTTAAAAGTTTGAATAAACAAGGTATGTTCTACCCAGGTATGTTTACTGTTATTTCAATCAAAATAAATATTGCAGTTTGGCATTTCATAGAAGTGGTGAGCTCTGTGAGGTCTAACCAACATGAAAGACCCTCAAGGAGTGAATTCAATCTACTGTGACATCCTTTAATCAACCTCCCAGCTATAAGGCTTCAAGGAAGACTTTACGGCCTATTAAGCAGTTTACTCAGCCATGGTCAAGGGGGAAACTAGTCTTGCACAATTTGACCATCCAAAGGCTCATCACACAGGGTGTCAGCTATCTTTGTTTATAGCACCACCAGCCATAGCTGAAGAGAACTAATTCAAACCAGCATAACATTGAAACCTGATGAATATTGTATGGTGGCAAAGAGATAGTCAGATAAACAAATCCCTTTAAGCATGAACTATTTGAAGACCATTGGGGAGGGGGAGGGAGTGTGTTGCATGAAAGTCAGTGGAGGGGCATGATCAACTACCATTTAACCCTTATCAATTTGTCACGCTTAGGTGTCAAAGGTCAAAAGAAAGTTTACACTTATTTATATATGGACAGGTCTTAAACCACTTTAGTGCATCAATATATTGTTAAAGATTCACTAATTTGATAACATGCTGTCAATTCAGCACAAGTCTATGTCCAAGTTTTCATGTCCAAAAACACAGGTAAAGAAAATGTCTAGAATATCTTGAAAAGAGCACAGCTAACTCGCTATTTTTTCTAGGCCAGTCAAGAATTTTGCGTTCTTGACAAATGAAAAACGTTTCTCTGCAAAATTATAGAAAATAATTCCTATCGAAAAATATAGCCAATCAATGGAATTTCTTTGAAAACTGAAAAATCAATACCACTGTTCTCACAGTTTTTAGGACTACTCGTGGCTTAACAGAATAAAGAATAACTCTTAATACCTTATAAAGTTTTAAGTGGTAACACATGTCAGAGATTTAGAGAACACTATTGTCCTATCGCTCTCACAGAACAAACACGGACAATCTACGATGTAAAAGATTACTACTGTTTTAGGAATAAAATCTGTTCAATCCGGGGATGAGATGGATGTTGCTAAAGGTAATGGAGTTCCGAACTTCAAATGAAAAAGATTACTTATAAATTTTTGTCACCATTTGTGTATTACAATGTACAAGTTTTCCGATCATATGAGGTATGGATCTACAGAAAATCCTCTTTTTTAAAACTTTCTATTGCATATAGAGCTTTTAGATTTCACTGAGGAGAACGGTATTATACCATACCCACCTTGACAAGATAGTTCATTTATCTCCCTTATTCCTAGAAATATCTCCTCCAATAGGCCTCAAGATCTCCTTCACTAGAATCATACAGAGGGTAAAATCCAGGGAAACTCTTCCACAAGTTTAGGATTGGGAATTTCAGCGGACCTACTAACGATCAATAAGCTACTTCACTAACCCTTCACCATGGAGCAAGGCAGATAAATACAGCTATAGGAAGGGGTAGCCAGCACCTCAGCATACAAGAGGCTTCAATCTGTGGAGATGTATTACACAACAACAGAGAGCAGGAACAACCCTCAAGTATAGATCATTCTCCCATAGACAGTACACAATGAGACTTTGGATCAATGTTAACAGTAGAAGAAATGTCTCGCTTAGAGCTCCAGTGAATGGAATCTTGTAGAAAATTTGGGATTGAAGTCTATCCACAATATATAGTATATCTAAAGAGAGATGGAGAGTTTGTTTTTTATACTCCACAGTTTAAATCTCTCTAGTACAGCTCTAGCAAAACGGAGTACAGTAGAAACTTTCAAGATTCTGGCGTCTCTAAGTAGTACCATCTAGATTAAAACGCATGTGTATATAGCAAGTATAAGTCTTGTCCCTTGCCAGCCAGACTGGGTATTGTACAAACTGTAGAGGTACTGTGTAGGCCCCTTACTGACACACTGTCTCAAATATCAGAACTAGTCAGCCATCTGTGTTTTCAGTTGCCTTCCAAGACACTAGCCAACTTTAGCTTTAGGGAGGCTGCAGCAAACCCCTACCATACAGACCAGTTCACTTTGGCAGACATATAAACACCTTTAATTGTGTGTCAGTGCGAGCTTGAGGAAGAGTCTACCTTTGTTTAAAAGAGGGAAACAAGGCAGTACCATTTCAATCCCCAAGGGAGAGGTGTAGGTTTATTAGCCTACATGTTAAAAGGGTATTACTTTCAAACTTACATGAAAACTGGGTAAACAAGAAAGACTCCAGATTGAACTGAAGGAAAAGGGGCATAAACTACATCACATAAAACAACAATTCAACTTTTTCCCATTTTATGAACAAAGTGAACCCGACATGGACAGGAAATGGTACTGCTAAATATTTTCATCAGACAATACACCTCTGGGTTTACACAAGAAAGACATAGAATTGTTTACTTTCTTTAAATTATGAAAACAAAACTGCGATTTATAGAGTATTGTGAAAAATAATTAAAATGTTAAATCTGAGATAAAAAATTAAATCAATCTATGTTATTATAACTGTGTGAGAGAATTTAGCAGAAGCCTTTAAAAGACTGCAGCCTTCAATGTCAATGGTCAAATATTATCTACATTTTAAAAATATTAAATGATCTTATATCTAGGGTGAATTTATTCTTTTGTTGATAAGAATAACCATGACCTTCACTCACTCCAGAGGCTTGTATGTTACCCATATTAACTCATCTTTTAACTTGACTTATAAGTTTTCATACATAATAAGTCATCACCCATGGGCCAGTATGATTTTTCTTTGGAAATATGCATGAAATATTAAATGCATGATGTAACAATTTAGAATCATGAAGAGAAAAAACTTCTGGACATCAAATGGGAAAAAAAAAAAATGGCAATAATGTTGTATGTGAATGAAGGGGTTTTTTTTGTGCCAAGTATATCTGTAATGTTAAGTTTTTATAAGCGCATTCAACAGCAAACCTTCCGACTTATTCTTTTTTTCTCTCACTAACATAGTTGCTTACATTACAGGGGTGTCCCGCTGTTCCCAGAAACAGGGCAGCTGTAGTTAGGATGTTGAGCTACAAAGGAGACAGTGGAGAAAGCTTGATAAGATGTGACACTCTCAATAAGGAAAGAAGGCCATTAAAAAATGGTCATGAAGGAATGTTCCTATAACCAGACAGGATGTTTGAAACTAATCTCCAATACATGTAAAAAGACTGGTAAAACTGGAGCTCAATTTTTTTTTTGTCTCTCAACTAAGGAGACATACCAATAGCATATGTTTGTACACAGCTTTGTATGTTAAAAGGGCCTTGCTTGGTCAAAATAGTAGACCATAATTGAAGCCAGACTCTTATACCTCTTAAAAATAAAGTATAGACGTTTCTTGACAATGGTCCTAAATATAGTAAGCGTGTGCCAATGCTAAAATAATGTCTGAATAAATGGAGTCATGGAAATTAATAAATACATGGTACATTCCTGTGAAAAATAGCAACCGCTATAAAATTTTGACAATTGAGTGTTTTATGTTTACATACACTTTTCTTTGAAAAAAACATTGTTTATGGACAAATCAGGAATACTTAAGTTGAAATCAATTATAGTACGTTTATATTTTATTTGAATGTACAGGAACCTAAAATTGAATCAATTAGTCAGATAGCTGAAGATATGATTTACCTAACATTGGACCCATAGTGCACTAATTGACCTTTAAAAAGGGGGAGAACTCCGGAAAGAAAGACGCTGATTCACCTTACAAAACAGTAACTAGTTGCTATAAAAAGAACATGAATAGGCCATGGGCGGGAAAAATAACAGAAAACGGAACACGACGACATCTGGTGGTTTGGAAAATGTTTATAACTGGCATTGGTTTGACTTATGTGCAGTGAAGTTACTTTTTCTCTGTAGGTAAAAACAGTAATTTGAGAGGAGAAGACCTCAATTGTGCCTCAATCCAAAGAAGAACAGTCAATTTTGATGCCAAACAACTTGGTTTATATTTGTTTGGTCAGGCAAAGTAACCATCAAGGGACCTGGAACAGCCAACTGGCTTGGCTATGAACAGAGCTGCAATTACTTATTTTTTATATATAGCAAAGAAGCACTGCTATATTGTTTACTTTAATTTTCCAATAAACATTGTAATAAAAAAAAAGCAGCATAGATCATTAGCTTTCTGCAACTACTGTGTCATTAAATGCTTATTGTCGTGAAACAAATTTTATTATAAAAATCAATGTAAGGAAGAAAGCTATTATTGATTTATAAAAAAAAATTGCTAAAAGCGGATGTAACGATCAATTTTAACAAACTACACAACAGCTACAGCAGCAGTACATTTTGGTACAATGTTGATGAAAATGTCAATTATAGATTATTCTCTGCCAAGTGTTTGGTTTCCTAGTACATACTTTCATCTTGTGTATTGTTTCTGCTTCGATTTTTCGCTACGAGAAAAGCAGAAAAAGAAACTGTCCCAAATCAATAGAACAAGATGGTGAGGAAGACGATTTTCTCGCTCCATCTGTTGTGTTTTCCGTCTTATAACAGAAACAGAAGAACAAAAAGACACAAGTTCCCAAGAAGAAACATCTTGTTTAGCAGTGCGAAGCTGTGTGAAATAAAGTCTTTGTTCCTGACCGACCGTTATCAAATTCCAGGACTTTACAATCAATATCTACGCAGCAATATAAGGCCGTGTTAAGGTTAACAGATTCTCTTCGACGTAAAATGGTAAATTGTGTGAATAAATGAAACTAGATCTCTCTACAGGCCTCTTTATCAAAACCTCTTGCCTGTTCAATACAAGCTGTTGCAAACATTGATTAGAATAGGTGTTTGCGTGCATCACTACAACGGAAATCTTGCATACTGATGGCAATGTAATTCAACTATCTATCATCTTTATGTCAAACTAATTCTTGTCTGAATTTCTGATGAGAAGAAAAAGCAAAATATTTATAAAGGGACGACTGTTGCTTGTGTATGGTGAACTTCACCTTCCTTTAAATATTCAACAGAATTATGCACAAAAATCAGAAAAGGACACTGAGCATATTTTTTTTTTTCTTTGGTAATTTTGATGACCTACATTTGAATGGAGCTTATTTATTTAAAAAATTCTCAATTTTTATTTTATTGAAATGATTCAAACTTTGATATATTTATTTCTATGTCATCTTTTTTAAATACTGTTTAAAAGTTGGATGAAAAATAGTTCCGCTGGTAAACATACTTACCACACCTCTTAAGTAATAATGCTTTCCATATCAAAGAAATACTGATCTTGTGTCAGGGGTGTTTCGTTTCATGCGGTGGGAGAGCAGACACCTCTGACCAGAGATCATCATGCTGCCTTACCGTCCTGTCACGCCTGTCTGACAACACAAATTGGATCTGCTCAGTCCGCACCCTTATACAGGTCAAAGGCCAAACCAAATTTAGATGGTAACAGAGTGTATTAAAGCTCCCACAACAACAGTGCACTTTGTAAATTTAACAGCAGGATGTTGTAAATATTAAATGGTACAGTAGCTGTGTCAAAGTCTAGGTTCGAAATACTGCATGATTCACAGCTGAGATCGAGAGATTAAGGGTAATTACTGGACATCTTCAACGCTCTACCTGGAAAACTATTTTTTTATGTTTCGCACCAGAAGCAATTTTCAGTTGGCAGTTAATCAATGCTAAGTAGGTAAGTCTATACTTTAAAACCAGACAAACTAAATTTAAAAAGAGAATAATAGATCTTTGACTGTAAGATTTGATGTTAAAGACTTGAGAGTATCCAGCTGAGGTCAGTGTTGATGTCCTACTTGACTAGGCTTTGGATGAGGCAGCCATGTGACCAGGGAGAGTTGGAGAGAATCTGTTTGTTAACCCCCTTAACCCAGCCACTGTCAACCACATATCATTGTCCAAGGAAACACAAATTTGATTTACCAAAACAATAGCCACCCCAGATTGCCAAAGAACTCCCAAAGGACCCCCTAAATGTTGTTACCAGTGACAGATGTATGGAATATTAAGTGAGTTATTCCGGTGAACACATATTGAATACCAAACCCAATAGATGAAACACTGTGGGGCTGCAAAGCATAGTTTTAAAAGATCTGTCGGGGAAATTTAATAAAGAATAGGAAATCAGTCTTTAGAAACACATTACATTATAATAACTGCCCAGTATTGCCTTCTTTCTTGTTATCATATTACACTATGGCATATTCAATTACACAGATTTTATGTGCATGTATCCTTTGTATATATTATATTTGTGCATGCAACCAATAAAGATGAAGAGTAACTTTTGTGTGACAATCTGAAGCTGTAAGAAGAGACGAAAAACTAATAAACCTATTTTAACACATAGAGGTTTTTATCATTTGTTCCTTTGTTTAATTGGGGTTTTATGCCCTTGTTTAGGTTTTGGTTCCATTATAAGCCATATGCATTTAAGTAAAAGATTCCTGAGAGTAGATTTTTGAAGTGATACATGAAAGTGATGAACTGATGGTAGCTAAACTTCCCTACATGTAACTGACAATAATGTGTTCGATTCTATTGGGACACATGGTGAGATAAAACAACTTCTCCTGATATTTAACCCTTGAGCTGTAAGACAAATCTGGAGCGAGAGAAACAATTCATTTTGGCTCTTTAAACAGTGCCATTAGTTTCCGATAATGGTCTTTTTTTTTGTTGCTTTTTTGACTAATCGATAAGCTTTCAGAAAGCGAGTATCCAGTGAGAGGAGCAGGTTAGAGGGACTGGACTCCAGGCTGTGTTCAGTAATTGATCTAAGACCTTATCTTCAAGATCTCAGCTTTCCTTAATTATCCAACTCTTTACCACAGTTTAATTGGCCATTACTGTTAAGCTTCACAGATTACCCAATCTAATAAAACAGCTTTGGGACACCATACATCCCAGTCAAGCATTTGTGCTGGTGAATTCTGCAGACTAACCATACTTTATACAAAGGCTGCTTAACCAGTGCCCACACTTGAAAGGTACAATCATTCCATTAAACAGGTGCTCCCAATGTTAGGCATATAGAAAATAATATTTGTGATCAATGATTGGCAAATTATAACCATACAGATCAAACAATAAGCAGCTAGCTAGACGAAAATGACACAAAATGTTAAGTCAATGTAAAGTTTATTAAGGATCATTTACTAGGTCTAAATTCATTAAAATGAAAATATGTTAAAATAAGTTCTAAGTCGTGCAATAATAATTTTTCAATTACTTCAAAACATATTCTCTATATTTCACAGAAAAAAAGTATGCATTAATCATTAAAAACACAGTAGTTAAGTCTATGGGTTAACATTTGCTTAATTAACTACTTCACTGATTGTGGCCACAGGTTTAAAGTTATTCGGTTTTAAGTCACATATACAGCCCTTTATGTTGTGAAGATCAGCCATTTCTCAGGGGTCTTAATTTAACTGTTGACTGAGACTGATCAGGTTTGACAGGGAGCAGTTTAAATGACCATTAGAAGATCAACTGGTGGAATCTCCACGAATATAAACAGCTAATTTATATACACAATAAACTCTTTGTTATGTGCCCTGTCTTTAAGGATTCTACCACTAGTCAGGGGTAAAATTTTGACTTTTTTCTTTTTTTGCCTTTCTTAAATCTTCTTTTCATAATCTTGCTAATGCGAAAAGTTTGACCAAAACATTTAGTATTTTAGAGCGTTTTTTTTAGATTCAAATTGTAAAATGCATGCTTCAAAGATTATGCATATTGAAGGGCGGAAGAAATTAATGAGAATATCTCACCTCGACTGACTACCTGCTGACTATTACCACAAACCAATTAGCAAAAAGCCCACAGATCAATTACATGATCGGTGGGATGTGTATTTGAACCGAACAGTAGACGTGGGAAAC
>JARFOD010112180.1:0-29700 GCA_031763545.1 Mopalia muscosa
ATAAAATACTGTGTCTCTGGAGCAAACAAGTAGCCTGATTTTCATCGGATTTTTATGGACTTTGACCGTAGCTCTAGTATATGGTGATTTGGGATGGGATGGGTTAAGGGTGTAATATAAATGTTTACTTATCTGTTTGTTTTCTACAAGTTCTTTGAGGAAAGCTTTGATTTGACGCTCCGGTTTGCCAGTTGGGTTTGTGGACAGATGTCGATATGTTGCATGATCTGAAAGTATGGTATCCATCATTTGTTTGAAGTGATACCTATCTAACACCAAACAATAATTTTTAATAATAAACTTTTTTAATGTTTATCTTTAAAACGTGCCATTGATTTATATTTGAAAAGTTTTCTCGAATGTTAATTAATAAAAAGCTTCAAAATTAATCTTACTAGCACACCTTTTATTGTATTTATATGTATGTAATTGTGTTTGTTTCATCTTGAGAACCTTTGTGTGCTCCCCGGTTCAGCTTCGCCTTTTCTGTGGGGCCTCTCTTCTCTTGATGCTCTAAGCATCGGATTCGTTTGCTCGGTTGTTAATCCAACCCTGGATATGTGTATAGCATATCATACAAAAATGTATCAACTGTCAAGGTTTCTCCAAAACCAGTCAACCATACCCTTTTACTACTGATGAGTTTCATTATTTTCCATTACTCAACTGTCTGGTCACTCCCATAGGACTAAGCTGAGCATGAATCATTCTATATAATTCTTATAAATAAAATAAACACACGAAGTGCCTATAACCTGCATTTTAGAACGTTGGGTCCCGTACCAATTTCAAAGTTTTAGCATTGTAAATTTTTTGAAGGGTTATATAATTTGGTATTGATCAGTCTGTATAGCTTTTTTCAAATCATTGCTGATAATTTGTATTCAAACAACAACACGCGCAAGCTACTAAACAGTATTCTTTAATATGAACTAACTTCAAACAAGGTTACAGTCCTGCAGTTATCATATCCAGTCCGTCTTAATGCCAGTTCATGTTTATTAACTGTTAAGGGGAAGAAAACAAAACAATCAATCAGCCTTTACCAAAGCCTATAATCAGCAGTTTAGCAAAATAGAATTCAAATTAAATGCATAGGTTTTCTGGTCACGTTGGGGCATATAAATTAACTAACTATTTCGTTTTAGTATGGTGCAAGCCATATGCCATATCGTTTTTTACTACTACACTTAAAAAGTCCCAATACTCATCGCTCACAATTGTTACGCCACTTACTTAATTGAGAGAAAATTATCGTGAAACGATTTTGTGGAATGAATATTGTTATATATCACATTCAGTGGCATTTCCACTACGCCGTGGTGGAAACATTTTGCCATTTTTTTGGTATTTACATTTTTAAATTGGTTGGGTTTTATTTGTATACATTTTTTTTAATGGCTCAGATAATTCCAACGAATAGCCCCCTAGGCATTAAACATGACAAAGAGAAACAAATCGAGATAAACAATGTTCTGTGGTAAAAACTGTCCAAAAATGTAAAAAGAAAATATAATTTGATTATACACAATATTTATGAGTTACCAAGTCAGTTACAAAATCATCTCTAACTCGTTTATAAAAGTCATTTATAAACCTAGAAAACTCTTTCGTTTTGCTCGTATCTGCCGTCTACAGGCTACATTTATCTATTCATGCTCGCTGGATTTTTTTTCTCCCGCTTTAAACAATTCTTGGCAACAACTATATTGTGCTTCCTAAAATGATACATTACGTTAAAGTATTTCTTTGAATATTAGCATGATAGACTATTTCAAGTAATTTATGTAATATTTTATGTTATATCAGATAGTCGCACACCCGACAAACAATCTCATTATCTATATTGTTACAATGATATATTATTTGATATTTCTATTTACAACTTTATAATGCAGATAAATACACTTTCGCTTGCCTCCAACTCGCTTGTATACATATTCTGTTCCTTAAGTTAAAGAAATCGATTGCCTAAAGCGATACACAGAGAGTTTGGGTATAGTCTCAGATATTTCAAAGCATAACATTTTGCTGACAAATTGGACAGTCGTGGAATTTGACAGAACTATTATAAATCCCGTTTAATATTAAAGTGAGATTTGAGTTAATCGCTCAACAAAAATTGCTTCCAAGTTATGCTCACGCGAAAAAGAAAGTTTTTATTCCTTACAATATTTGTCAATTAGGCATATTGTTTCTTGTTGTATTTGTTTTGCTCAACCGATGTGTAATTGAAATTATAATATTGTTTCGAAATTCTTCTTGTGTACATTAACGTTACTATTTTGCCTATTATTTCCTCTTTTATCATTTTAATTTCCAACTATGATCGAGTGTATAGAAACATATTGATGCCATTAAAATATTGTTTTATCCGTGAATTTTTTAATTTTTTAATTTTTTTTTATGCGTGAATTTTCTTATGGAACACCTTCGCACCCGCTCAAACTGGTTTTCATGCTAGGTATTAAAGTATTTGATTTTTACAATTAAATAATATTATTATACTATCTCTGACCACGAGCCTCTGTAGCTAAGAACGTTATTGACAATTAATGCCCGACAAGCAAACAAAAGCGTTGCCATAATGCATATACATTTATGTGCGAGACATCCATTCGACTGACATTTTTTTGTGAAGTACTTCTTCTGCCCATCTATTTACCTGTGAATCGTGAGGAATTTAAGATAACAAATTAAAACACAAGACTAATCAATTATTTTTATTGCTTTAAAACCTGGGCTTTGGAGTGACCTTCCATTGCACTGTGGGTTAGTTTTAAATTACATTATGAAAGAATGACTTTATGATTAATGGATAAATCGGTACTTCTCGTCGAGCCGTAGAATTGATTCCTGCTGTACGATGGCGAGATCATTTTTTCATCCAAAATTTGCTTCGGAAATGTGATTCTTGGGGGTGATAAATGTTCTTCGTCGTCGTTTCTTGTAGACGATGGATTCTTGAATTAACCTCAGTCCTATGTACGTTGTTACCATCTTGTGTATTTCACCAAAGAGCTCATCAATCGGGTAATAGTGTGCTCGCCAACCTACGCATATGAGTAGCGGCACGATATCGGGGTCAGTATTCATAAAGGTACCAAATTGTTTCTTAGAATTAAGACATCATTTTAACTACCTAAACATCGTTTTGTTTCATTTTCTGTCAATCTAAATGAAAGATTATGAGTGAAATTTATAAAATGTCAACCTATTTATTTCACATGTAACTTGGCTAAATAATTATTATCTTTAAGAAATACTTAAGTAGCTTTATGACTATAGGCCCTGAGCTGGTGAAGTATGCTGCTAGTTGCCACTTGTTTATCCTAATTGGCGTGGTACCAGTTGACCGACTGCTTGACCGGTGGACCTACTCCATCCTGACTCAGTACGCTATTACCATTTGAAGTGTATGCCCTGAAGTTTTCGGTTAAACATTTTTCCCCTGCGCCATTGTGTGCTGGTTGATCTTTAGTGTCGTACCAATAATACGGTATTTCAATTATTCGAGAAATTGTAACACACGGCCGGTAATTGGTGGTAATAGGGACGCACTCTGGTAATTCTGGACTGGTTATCTGTGCTGAAATCGGTTGTAGCGAATGAAAGTCGCCTCAACGATTTCCAAATCATCAAATACCAGTTGTTATCTCTGGGGGTAATGTGTGTCAAGTACACTGTATAGTTTTCATTTGTTAAATGCGCATTCCACAATAAATGTTTAGTATCCTTATTCAAGCGGATGTCAATATACTTTACAAGGAATAAGTGTTTGTATTTTAGATAAACTCACACAGAGAGCGGTAATTCTCTATGACTAGTTATAGGATATGGCATATCCATAGCTTGAGATTAGTGTTAACAACTCTTTGACCATATTATGATGTTCCATTTGTAAGCATACAGGGTTAATAGATAATGTACCTAATAAATCGTAAACATATGTATGTACGTATATATAATCCGTGGTTGTTATCCTTGGTCCGAATTTCGGTGGAGGAAACCATATGTTTTACTCCTCATTTATTTACAATATATATAACATTTTTCTCAAGTAGGGATTAGTACAATGGAAAAACTCTTAACTTGTGACAGGCATAGCATGACGTTCGCCTTAGCCAGTTGTGATGTATCTTATAAATCTAACTATAGAAAAATGGTTTCAAATTGATGGTAAGAATCACTTCTGTTTTAATATACCACATCAAAGGTTATCGATATGTCTGGTGTGTGACACTGATAATATTGTCCCTGTGACAGCATGTTGCTAATCAATAGCGGTCAATAATTACAATCGCTTATGTGTAACTTTCGGAACTGTTCGACAATTACGAGGCGGTGTTTCTGTCCAGCTGAGCACTAGTCTCAAAAGAAACGGCGATAACACAAAACACCAAAGAAGATTCCGTCGTATTATTTTGCCAACTGTCGTGTATTGCTTATTACACTGTATGTAAAAATCGATATCAGTTTTTGAAATAATTTGATCTGCATTGATCAATTCTTCTCATTTCCAGATTTGGTGTAGAATGGATGTAGGGGCCTTTGAGTTCAGAGCGTAAGTGGCATGGACAACTTGAGTTTTTTGTCCCAAATGGATCATTTGGATCTACAATCTCTGGCCATGTTAGCTGAAGAAACACCTGCGGGGATTGAACACTTTTTGGCGGACAACAACATAACTGGTTTCAGTGGCAACGTTTCGGGAGGTACCATTGATATCAGTGCTTTAACTATACGCTGTGATGGCCCAGCGACATACCACCGGGACTACACCCAAATAACTGGAGTTCGTGTGACTATGGTGCTCTTGTACTGTGCTGTAATGTTTGGAGCTATCGTTGGAAATATTATGGTTGTGCTGACAATTACTCGAAATGCCTATATGAGAACAGTGACGAATTATTATATATTTAACCTAGCTGTTTCCGATTTGCTGGTTTCTGTGATCGTGATGCCTTTGAAACTTTTGGAATATACGTCACCGTGCCATTGGCAAGTGTTCGGCAATGATATCCTATGTTCACTTCAGTATTACTTACTGCCTATATTTGTATTTGCTAGTGATTTAACCCTGGTGGCTATATCAATCGAAAGGTATGTACACAGCTATTTAAGCTAACACGATATAGCATTTCGTGATCATAATTTTGTAACCACAGGCCTACGACCAACAACTTTCCGATAACAAACTATTTACTATTAAGCATTAAATTTAATTAAGTAATTATTTTTTCCAACACACTCATGGGCCCGTGGTGGTGGCTTTATAATAGTGGGTAGCAAGTGCACTTACTAAAGCCTATTTCGATGTACCGCTCACAGGATCGAGTCCGTATGTCGACCCTCAGGTCTATAAGCGAGTCACCCGATGTGGCCCCGACAATCGCGGGGGTGGTTTTTACGAGGTTCCTTTCCGGTTATCCACCATAATTATGCATTGAACATTGTAAAGCGGACAATCTAAGTTAAATACCCTTGAGCACAACGTTAAACCTCAAGCAAACAAACAATCCAGCACACTCATTTCTTACAATTCGGCGACACGAATTCTAGATAGAAAGTTGTAAAATAATCTACAAAGCTGACATATTTCGCCCAAATCTACTCGTGTCACGGCTAAAACGATAAATCCATTTAACAAACGTGTTAGTGTTATAGCCAAAGCATGTTATTATCGCAAAGCATTCCTAGAAAACTAACACTACTATTCCAAAATGACCCTTCGAATTAGCCGTCTAGCAAAACGAACATTCTTCTTAACCCTCTTGCTGAACTCCGGGGTCGTCCAATTATAACCAGGACTATAGAACTGAAAATCGTCGAAGTTCAGGAATCCACGATTGGACATATATGAATTTGTGTAAGTAAAAAAATTGAATTGATATCACGAGCAAATATATGCACCAATATTTCTAAGAGAAATGGAATGAATTTGCACTGTTACAAGAATAAGTGATGGTGTTTTTGTAATGCCGTTAACAGAATGGGAGAATGACATGACCATGTAGAATTTCAGATTTTGGACTATATGCCCTAGGAAACCTATCGAAAAACAAAATTATACCATTTTAATGTGCAGTTATCACATTTTTCCTAATTTGCAAATGAATGTTATAGTCGTGAACATAATCGATGTCAACTGACCATATGCACAGTATTACCTAACATCTGAAGTGTCGAAAATATGCTATTGGGGTTGTGGCAAGACCGTAACCGATGGTCTATATTAATGACACCACACACACTGGTTTAACATTAAGGTATGATATTGTGCATGTGCAAAATTTATAATACTTTCGCCTTGCACATAGTTGGTATATACAGAGGCAAACTGTCTGATATCTGACTAAGAAGCAACAAGAAAACAATAATGATCATTTACAGAAAACAAAATCTGTCAAGTCAGATTGTTTCCTAAAACGAGTTATTGGTTTGTTTGTTTGTTTGATTTGTGGTTTAACGTCGTACTCAAGGGTATTCCACTTATATGATGACGTACCAGCCCAATGGGTGAAGGAAACCACCCGCGACACAACTGGCAACAAACAAAGACAGGACGGGGCAAATACAGGAGGACAACAACAGGACGCAATACAGACGCCCCAGACAGATCGGCTTCCTGTTTCCCTTTAGCTCTGAGAGCACCAGGGCAACATGAAGCTTCCTCCAACCGCCCGGAAAGAATTTAACCAAAGATAAAGAAGCTTGTACAGATAATTGTATTGCACTTTATTAATCGGGAATTGGAGTTTTATTACGTACTTACACTTGCCCCAGTTACAGAACGGCGTGCCAATCTAATTAGTAAAAGAAACCACACACAATGAACACTTCGAAACAATTAAAAAGAAAAAAAAAATGGGACTGCTACAAGGCCATCCAAAATACGGGGATTTCGTTGCATCTTGGGCCTGAGACCAGCGGTTTTAGCGCTTCTAATCGTGTAATTGCCCTAAAAGCGGGATTCCCTGTAGCATTGTGGGAGACTGGGACCAGGTTAGGAATATGACAGTAAGTAATTGTACCCTGATGTTCCACTGTTTTAAACGCGGCTACTGGACTATTTAAGGTTGCAATTGACATACAAAATGCATCACAGCGTTCAGATTACAAAACATTATTGGACAATTGCGTCTTGAACACATACAAGTCGGTAATTGTAAAAAGTCAAAATTACACGCTAAGGAGCGCTCAAACTCTGCATCTTTAGATAAAGGTACATGATATGATAGACGATCAGAGATACTGAACTCTGCATCTGTGCAGCAGAACGCTATCTCTTGCCGTGAGCTAGTTAAATGCGTACTCAGATAAATTGATATTTTCTTTGTCCAAAAAAGTCATATTTCGATTATCATACCAATGTATTCATCCTAACATTAGCACCAGCGTACGTCATTATGTTATTTGGGATTTGCTTTGATTTTGCTTCCCTGTTGTGCAGAGACGGAAAAGCCATGGTGAGACAATTAAGATTTCCGCATTAGGTATATTGCATAGCATCCGCACATTTCATCAAACATCGTGTTTTACTTCCACCACGTGACCTTTAATCGCCAATGGGAATACACAAACTAATATATGGGGGTATATGCTTAACCACGACTTTGTTGCAAAATCAAATTATTATTGACAAAATTTTGAGTAAATTATATTTTTCCGCATGTTTTATTTACAGATATTACGCCATTGTCCACCCACTTAGTGCCATGAAAGTTCACAGTAAATCTCGTACGTGTAAAATTATAGCCGCAACTTGGATGATTCCCATTCTTATAACATTACCATATCTGTATTGCCGAAGTTTCCCGGCGGTAATAAGCAGTGAGCTAGGAACATTCGCCCGGATTATTTGTAACGACAAATTTGATGAGATAGATGTTGCTCTGTATGGAGAAGAAAGCCGTGGGTCGGGACAGTTCCGGCGGATCTACTTCCTATTTCTGTTCTTCGGCATGTACGCTATTCCGTCGGTGGCCATTAGCGTCACGTGTATCCGGATATGTGTTTCCCTGAGTAAGCCTGTGGCCATTAAGAGGCAAGTGTCCAGAAGAAGGGAAATGACGAGTCGACATGAGGAGAACAAAAGACGGGTAGGTTGATATATACTGCTGTGATACCAATATAATTTGCCCCTGTTGTTTTGCCATTATCCCTTGGATTAGACTTATTTCAATCAATAATGGGTAGGATAAACACCGTTTAGAGGCCATCTTGAGCAGTAATTGGACCATTTCAGCAGCTGACGACCAAATTGTGTTTACAGTGTCCAGGGAAAGTAATGAGACCTGGTATTGAAGCTAATGCTGGATTGAAAAGGTTTATCATGTCCAAATGACAGGTGATATTTAAAACCTACTTTGCAATGCCATAATTTCCACCTTGTTGTCAAGAACGGTAAAATTCTAACGACTCTATATCCATCGCGAGACCAACTTATATAGTAATTGCTATTTAGACACGAAACTTTCGTCCGATGTAAGAGTGCGTGTGGCGCACTACTTCACTTTAAAAGCAAAACTACAATGGGCCACATATATGTCTCATAATATTTTGATATATATAAAGTTATACAGCCTATGAGACTAGGAATACCACACATTATTGCTCCAGTGAATGGTGGAAAGAATAATCCACGAGACGTTCTCGAGTCATGGGTTCTTAAATCGAGTTCTTAAATACGTATATTCTATATATATAAACATCATCATAATGTACCAGGCCTGCGGCCGTGACTTAGTGGTAGCGAGTGTACTTCTTAAACTGAACCTGCTTCGATTTACCGTTCACCGGATCGAGTCCGTCTGTCGACCATCAGGTATATAATCGAGTCACATGTTGTGGCTCAGGCAATCGTGGGCGTGGTTTTTACGAGGTTTCCTCCCGGTTTTCGACCGTAAAAAGGCTGTGAAGTGGACAATCCGTCGTCATATAAGTGAGATACCCTCGAGTACGACGTTAAACACCAATCAATCAATTAAACAAACAAAATCATAATGTACCATATATCTTCTCTCACAAAAACCAATTATATCATACAAGAGAAATAAAAATCCAAAAGACCAACATGTTAAGGCGTCCATCTGTATCAGACAGCTTGTTATTTCATTCTCTTTGGCGGATATTTTCGTTAGTTAATTTATATATCTTTGAATTACCAATGTGTAACTTGATTTATTTCTAACCGGCACCGAAAGTCTTGTTCGTTACATATGTTCTATATGTATAGCCTACATATTTATTTATCAATAACTTTCTAAACCAGGTTAATCGTCATAAACTTCTCTCGAGATGCCTGTCGGTTACCTTAAACAAATGTGACTACGTCGATCGCCAGGGTGGTTTTCCATCGTGGCTAGGCACAGAACAGTGCGAAGTGGACAATCCTACGTGTAATAAGTGAAATACCTTTATGTACGACTTCAAACCCCCATCCAACAAACAAAATTTATACACAATTAGAAACTTGTCTCTGGGATTTTATCAAGAACATGAACTGATTCATCGATTATAATTAATAGACATCCCTTTGCCAGAATGATTATATTTTTTAAGAAATATAAAGGTCTACTAATATTCAGCGCACAACCAGGAAGCTTCACCAATCAGAATAAATCTGACTGTCGTCAACTCAATCTCAGTCGCCCATTTCCAGAGAGATTAATACCACGATATGTCAAAATATAGTAAATGCATTAAATCAGATAACTTTGAGCGACAGTGATATGTCGTCCGCGGGCTTGATTTAGGGGTTAGAGAGTTGGGATATAATCCTGTTTCGAAGTTCTGTTCCCTTTGCATTCTCAAATAGAATCGATTTTTCTTCATTCGTCGTGAAATTGACACACCCGGCCTATTTTGTTTTGCATTTTTTTCTATTTCTTGATCTGTGGCAAATGTCGCCCGAAATATTGGCCGAATTTAATGCACGATGGCTTGACAAGGCCTACGAGGGGTTTGTTTAGTCTCTTACACTAAAGAAACATGAGGGAATCCCACGATATGACTCCAGCGTTCGCGGAAGTGGTTCTCACAGGGTTTTTTATTGTAGTGTAAGCAAAGAGAGTAATCAACGGGCAATGAGTTATCATATAATGGAAATACCCTTGAGCACTGCGTTTAAACTCAATAAAACGCAGAAAGAAATGTTGTGAGTCTGTAGCCTCTTATACACATCATAAAACGCAAAATCAACGTCGGCTTGAAGTTTGAGAGAGGGGAAGTTATCCCAAAACGTACTATTTGTCTACGGAGTAAAACCAGATACCGAAAAAATAGTAAACATTATAAGGCTACATACAGCACTATGTTGCGACTTATTTTCCTTATTAATTATTACTTCTCGGCTCTTTTGGCATCCCTTTCAAGTCAGAGATATCATGGATTATTAGTTCTCGGTTAGGTTAAGTACCAACACTAAAACTAACTCTAGCTTGATACTAAAATTGACGTCATATATTACGCAATGGACTGCCCACAGATTGACTTCAAGCTATTATAAGTATTCTGTAAATATAAAATAAATCTGTGTCCGTTTCTTTTTTTTCAGGTTGCCTGGATGGTTATCATGATAGCTGTCACATTTATCGTAGCTTGGTCGCCGTTTTATCTCACAACTGTGGTCAGTCAACTTCAAGAGGATAGTTTTCTTCGAGAAGGAAATTTCTTTTTCACCATGCTTCTCACGCACTGGTTTGGCTTCCTCAACAGCTGTCTCAACCCTTTTGTCTACAGTGCCATGAGTGACAAGTTCCGCAGGAATTTCAAGCAAATCATTTTCTCTTGCTTTTCATGTTTCTACTCAAAACGAATGCGTCGGTATCAGAGTTTCATTTCTGGTCGTTTATCTACTATGTTTGGGTCATTACGGCGAAGGAGCTCGGAAATGGAAACTGTGGCGACCGAATTTCGTCTCAGCAGAGACCGTGTTACACCGGAAAACACAGAGCTTTGTCTTCGGCATACCCATAACCGATGTCTTGTCCACAACTCCGTACTTAAAACAACAACTGGGGAAATACATTCCTTCAATGGACAGGAAATTACTTTACTGGAGCCCTCGCTGAATCAAATTTAATATTCGAACTCATCTCTTTTCAGTTATAAAATGAGTGTACTCAAAACACGCCAGCGTTTTCTTAGTCAATAATGGGATATACCGTGTCCTATTTCCCTAGGCAGTATACAGCTAAGAAAAATTGTTTAATCTCAATCGTGTGAAAAAGAGCCCCAAACAGTAAATTAAATCGCTAAATCGCATCGCAGTGTAAATCAACATTATTAACTCTGTATTCCATTTGCTCCTAACTGTTGGTATACCTTCGTTAATGTGCTTAATCCTGCCATTTTATTCCTTTGTTATTATGGTGTTACAAGGAAACCAGTTTGCCAGAACTAAAATTTGTAAAAGTTTTTAAGACATATGGGGCAAATAGAATAAGCTCAAACTGTAACAAAGTTGAAAACAAACTCCGGAGGTTAAAGCTAAATTATATTTTCTGTATGAATATGTACATTTTTCTTATATTAATATTTTAAAATTTCACAAAATTGTTCTCGCAGTTAAATTTCTATTTTGTAAAGTCTGCAATAAAAAGCGTTTGCCATTATTTCACACTTTTGACTTTTTTTAATACAAAAAAGAATCAACAGTGTCAAACGCGCGACGCTTATTTGATGGATTGTTTGAGTAAATACTGTGTAGGCATCAGTCAGTCATGAATACTCCTAAAACATTGTTTGTATAACCACCTACACTTGAAGAACTATACCAGTTAGATGCCAATATGTAACTTGTATATACAATCAGAAAGCATGTGTGTGATTGAATATAAACAACCAACGACCAACTATAAACGTCCGGATTGACAACAGATCTATCCTCAGTTCAAAGTTTAAAAAGTCAGTAAATGGAAAAGTTCTAAATGTCAGGGCCCATTCGATTTCCTTCTTAGTGACCATATTTTGACCATTCCCGGATATACCATCACTTTTTGTCGGCGGATGAAAGCGTGAGGCTTTGTGTGTATTATTAACTGCTCATCAAATAACGTACAATACGGATGAAGTCAATTCAATACGTCTGTATTTAAGCTGGTTACTTGTCTTTTACTTGCTAACCACACATTTTTTCCATACCATTCAACGAAATAATCTGAAATAAACGCGATCAAACAGGGAAGCGTAAAGTTCACATCCAGTCGACAGATATTCGGTGACAAAAAAAAATGGTAGAGTAAGCTGAAGCCTAGCTTATGTCGCGGTTACATCTAGTAAGAACTAGTTATGATCAGTTACAGTTGACGCTGGACGGCAAATATTCAGTCGAATCTTCGAATGTGACAAGAGCTCTGCTGCTTCTGTCGGCATCTAGTTGCTGTCCAGTTCCTGAAAGTCGAACATTCTACTTTCTACGACCAGTTGCAACTGAACGTATACGTAGTTCCAAGCAATCTTAATTGACATGTCAAAGCGCTCGTACGATTGCTGCCAACTAGGTCAAGTGAGTACCATGTATTCTCTACGCTCGTATAACCAGGGATCAGCTTACAGTAGCCAATACTGACTGTACCCTATACGCTTGTTCATATAGCGAATCTTTTCAGGCAAAGGACCGCAGAGTTAGGCTCTAGACTCACACAAAATTATATTGGTTGATCTAGTCACATGAGCATACAGGTTTGGAAAATGGCAGAGCAAAGTTTAGACAAGAGGACTGTATGCTCATCTGTATGCCCTTTACCTGAAAAGCTTTGCTATATGAACCAGCGTATATGGTTATACGAGCGTAATACTGACCCTATACGCTGGTACATGTAGAACATTTTGTTAGGTATGGCTACCGGAGACACTCAATAACACCAGCCAATGAAAGTCGTTCTTTCAACGCGCTTTCGGCTTTGATTGTTTGCTTGGTTACAGGGAGAGCACATCCTTGAGCCAGCATTTTACAAACCTGTTTGCTCACCTGCCCAGGTCAACCAATATAATCCTGTGTGATTTTTAAACCTGATTCCAGGCTTCACATACATCTAATTGGACAAGGTCGTTCTTATGCTTTGTGCCCATACCTAAAAAATGTTCTGTATGTACAAGCGCATAGGGTCAGTTTAGGCTATACTGTAAGCCGATCGCTGGTTATACGAGTGTAGTATGCTCTGACGTGCGAGGTGTTTTTCCCACATAACTGCTCTGTTGTGGACAGATGCCGTTAGTTTTACCGAATCGTAGTGTGACATAAACTGGGCTTTACACATCAGCGAAGCTCAAAGGGATATTTTTAAGTTTAAAATTGTAATGACGAAACTACGTTCTCGCATTCAAAGTCGCCTTATCCATATTTAACAGAGCGTTATAAATTATGTATATCACAAAGAGTTCTGTTCCATCTGCCAAATGGAATACAGGTTAGAACGGTCCGTTTGAGCAGGGGGTAAACGTCGTAGTTATTTCACTCCTATGACGGCGTGCCAGCCCTATGGGAGAATCAAACTACATTCGAAAATACTGGCAACAAAGACCAGGCAGAACAAAAACATAATACAATACATTACTATTACAAACCTTCACTCTGAGCCACTCTTCCCCCTTCCCCCACCCAATACTCCGTGAGATGGAAACAAAAACTTCGTTCATTTGTAAAGGTTTAACGCCGTACTTACGATTATTTCAGTGATATTGGTGAAGAAAACCACCCTAAACGCATGCACTGTATGAAAACAAACATAGACGAAACAGGACAAATACAGGACAATCCCATGACATTATACACATACATCACAGACATATTTGTTTCATGTTGCCCCTTGCTCTGAAAGCACCAATACAACACAAAACTTCCTTCCCGATTCTTCTCAGACAACATTTTAGGCAATTAAACGTTTTCTGTATAGCATATATTGCATTATTTCCATATAAATGAAATTATCATTTTTACCTATATCACATCCGTTTGACATAAATGACATTCGTTTTAACTCATATGAACTTGATTTATGAATTTGAATTATGTGAAGTAATTTAATTTATTAAATTAACACAGTTTTTAATGTAGTAAGCTTGTGCCCCAACCTACTCTGGATATATAGATTTGAAGGTTTACAGGTTACTCGACTGTTAATAGAAGATTTTTAGTGCATGCTAGTTTTTCCATATTATAATTACACAGTCAGTTCACTTGATGCAAGTTTAAAACCAAGTTTGCTTATCAAAATGGGTAACATATAATAATGTAATAAATCCACAACAACGGTTTGGGTTGCTGTATGTTTGATTTGGCTTTAACGTCGCACTCAATGGTATTTCAATTAGATAATGACGGATTTCCCACCGGACGCGTTTCCTTCCTAAATTCCAGTGGAAAATCGGCAGAAAACCTCGTTAAAATCCGCAAGCGTTTGGCGGAGCCACACATTTTTGGCTCACCCATGTACATGATGGTTCACAGACGGACTCGTTCCCGCGAACGGTACATCGACCTCGGCTTAGTAAGCACACACACTAAGCAACGGCCGCGGGTCTAACTGTGTGGAACTAAAAGCTTATTCTGCAGTTGTTCTTAAGCCAGAATACGGCAGGATATGCGGTAATCAATAGCTACCTTACAGATGTGGCGGTTTTACACACATATGAATAGTAATCGCCCAAGCTCCTACCTTAGATTGACACATGCTGCACTAGAAATATGCGGACATCAGAAGCCGTTATTAAATAAGTCACTTTAGCCTATCTTATTTTCAAGAAAAATAGAAACGTTTAGATGTAAGCTAAGTTTGAACGTAACAAAGCAAGAATCTTAGCTATATTATAACATATATGATGACACAATATCCATTTCACACTTCTTCTTGCTTAAATACGGTGGAAAACGGGAGGAAACCAGGATTGCCGAAACAACACCATATGGCTCAGTCATACATCTGAGGGTCGACAGACGGACTCTTTCCGGTGGACGGTACACGTCGAAATAGGATTTAGGCATACACGTTATCCACTAAGTCACGGCCTGTATATAAATAACATTTCCTATATATTTGCCATTTAAGACTAAAGAGATTTATTTGAATCCGAAATATTGAATCAATGTATTAACAGCCTGGTATATTCTTCTTGCAGTTAAGTACCGGTAACCTTGTCTACTGCAGCCTACTATAGTCGTGAACGTTGACCTAAAATTTGTTTTTAAATATGCTACCTTAGGTCAAATAATTTTATTATGGTCAAGCCACATCGTAGCTAAAACCCCGCTGAATGTGGCGTTCAAAAAAAATCACCCAACCAACCTAAACAGTGATAAATAACAGATGTATATTGAGGTGGTGGAGCTTGGACTAAAACAGTTGGTAAAACCAGAAAAATAACAACTACCATTTGTATTTTTGTCATACATTTATGCCGATGTCCACACAATGAACTGTCTTGCACATTCTTATCCCTACATGTTCTGTAATATGCAGCATTTTTTTTTTTTTTTCAGATGGCAATTTTACAAATTAAACATATATGAGCTATCAAACATAAGCTTACTCACTAGTTATATATGTCTCCCTGGCCCTCCACCCTCCACTTCCCCGGTAAGGTCGTTTCAATCACATGAAGGGCGTGCTAGCCCAATGTCTGAAGAAAAGTGGTCAATTTTGCCTTTTGGCTCTGAGAGCACCAGGTCAATCGGAAACTCCCTCTCGGCCTTCCGCGTGTAGAGCATAAAGGAAATTCTTCTTTGCCAAAGAGGCAATCTTATTAAACAAGAAAATGAACATTGACAAGAGTCCACATTCTTGAGCCGAAGAAGACAGTTCCGTAGTGAAATTATTTTGAGCGTTATCTATCTGAATAAAACTTAAATTAGTAGCGTTGCTACTACACCTCGATTTGAGTTATGAAATATAAGGCGGTGAATGACGAATATTGTGATTTGATGACGCAAATTTGATCTCGTAAGTGTCATAGATCCTTCCGCTTGCCATAATCTAAATAAAACACTCCCAAGCACTTTCGCGCATCATGGTATCCCCTGGTTGACAATAACATCCACCTTATGATTCAGTTACTCAAGAGACATTCGAGAAGAATATGTATTTTTTCACTGGAGTCAATTATATCATTATTCACTAACTTCTTATCCCTGTACACGACGCAGGCAAATTCATTTATGGATAAAACCGATACTTATATGCTTCGAATCCTTTGCGTTAGCCTGTTTTGGCTATGTTATATAGTAAGATAGTTATATAATAGTTACATAAACGGGTAGTCCCAATTTGCAGGCATTTTATGTTTGATTTTCAATACCCAGTAAATTTGCATTTGTATTGTTTTACATACTTCCTTTGTAAAATAGATACAACATGGGACATTGTCTCTAATTTTAATGGAAGAGGAATAGTTTGTTTAGATATACATTTACAAAATATTATTGCTAAATTTGACATTTATTTAGACTATAAATCTACCTAAATTCGTTAAAAAAATACCTAAATATCGAAAGATATTACTTTCAGTAAATATATCTGTAAAATTACTGGTTATTTCCTTGTAAAATTACCAACCCATTTTGCAGTTTTGTTTAATAAAGCCAAACTGTAAATTAAGACGATTCTACTGGCATTTCAAACAGTTGAGACAGTAATGCGGTTTCGTATATGATTTGTTTGTTTGTTTGATTGGTGTTTAACGTCGTACTCAAGGGTATTTCGTTTATATGACGACGGATTGTCCACTTCACACTGTACATAGCCTTTTTACGGTTGAAAACCGAGAGGAAACCTCGTAAAAACCACCCCTGCGATTCCCGGAGCACACTTTCATTGTACGGACCCAGCTGTTTCAAGGACGATGAAAAATTAATTTGCAAAAAACTGACCAGATATCTACTCTCTCAACATATGTGTCATGATCAATCGCTGGTTAAAAAAATTATTTAATCAAAAAGTTATCATTGTTAATTGTATCAAGTAGCCTATTTCCGTGTAATCTGCAAGGTCTTTTTTTTTTTTTACATATTTTACCTAAAACATTACAAATGACATAAAACTGTCCGCATAGTACATAATGTCTATGTATATGAATATTGTCTAAAATAAAGAATTATTATTATAATATCCAATTACGCACTTAAATACACTTAAAATACACCAAAGAACCATCCGACAAATGAACATTATAATTAAGGCCAAAAACCATAACGTGCTCCTATACGAAATCACACCACTCGCCATGTAATACTGTCGGACATGTCTTCAAATTGTATGACGACTAGATGCAACATGGACACTTACATATTAAACAAGGACTCCTTTGGTAGACAACTTGAACTGTGATTTGGAAAATGTGGGATACCTCGTCACGTGTAAGAAGTTTCTGAAAAAATATGACAAAAGCACAAATACTCTAAGCATAACAGCCGACAACCACCAGGTTACAAATCTTGTCCTCTTTCGCATCATTCCATTAAAGATCATTTTGAAATTATGCCGATTAAAAAAATGCTTTCATTAAAAAGGAAACCAAACAGAAACCTGTAAATGCTTATTGTATTAAACCCTTCTAGTATTGTATCCACTGGGTTTCAATAGAGAACTAAGCCAATTTGTTTAACACATACACAATTCCATGTATAATGCAATACGAGCATGTAAGCACTC
Source organism: Mopalia muscosa (assembly GCA_031763545.1). Taxonomy (NCBI): domain Eukaryota; kingdom Metazoa; phylum Mollusca; class Polyplacophora; order Chitonida; family Mopaliidae; genus Mopalia; species Mopalia muscosa. The sequence goes on from JARFOD010112180.1 coordinate 17,652, forward strand.
GGCTTGTTAGTCTTCCTTCTTATACAGGAATATCAAGATCTAGTCCCCATAATGTCTGTTCCTCTCTCAGAAAAACCCATTATAGCAAAACAGGAAAACAAAAAGCGAAAGGATTTTCTGGTTTATAACTTCTCTCTTGATCAGACAGTTTATAACTTTCACTGACTCGAATGATTTTTTATTTTTTTTTGTCTTTTAAAAAATGAGTATTTAGAGGGTTTTCGCTTTGGGATAACACTTTCTTATTTTGAACAGATTCTAGTCCAGAAAATTTTGGACCAAAATCCAAATTGCGATCCTCAAAGTTAGGCATCACATCGCTGGCAGTTAATGCCAGCCTCGTTGAATTCTTTAAAATTGCATCATTATTTTAATATTAATTATGGCTTAGTCAAGGAATCTTCTTCTGAAAACAAACCACATGCTTAATAACCATAGCTGTGCATTGATCGTGTAGGCATATAGGCATAAGGGTAATTATAAGCGTGACGAGGAGTTTAAGACTCCTTGCGCTACTGAATAATTGTTTAAGAACTGCTTAAATGGAAACTGAAAGGGACGTGAAAGCACAACTTCAGTTTATGACCAATGTGCCTACTAAGTTTCATAAGTTAGGGCTGATTGTTTCAAGTTCTGCTCCAGACATGGATAAGGGCCATCCCTACAGACGCCTTCTCACCGGGCGTATAAAACTGATATAAAGTCAAATCAAAGAAAAAGCAATTAATGAATGTGAAAATGTCACGTACGTAAAAAAAACCCATAATGTTCGATGTAGCAGATAATTCTAATGACTCGAAGTACAAGTGTCGAAATTAACCAGTCGAATTGAAGTACATGTTTGTATTCATTTTTAAACGGATTCCAATGTATTTACATACATACATTTTTTAATTTAAATGGCAAACCCAATTCTAGCGAATATGTCAGTGTTGGCTTTTGTACACAGACCCATTAACATCAATTAAAGTCCCCTTTTTCTTTTGCCTTTCAATTAGCCATACTTCAAGCTGATGATCAGTAACGTTGTGATGCTCCAGGAAAAAAGCGCATCTCACGTATCCGAGTCCGTAGCATCAAATAGTGCCTCTGCCAATTAGAGGGGAAAACAGATTAGAACAGCCTGAATAAAAACCATGCACACAAAAAACATAATCTTGTTAAGTGGGGAAAAAACATAATCTTGTTAAGTGGAAAAAAGACATTATTTTTGCGCATACAAGCATGGTTTGAACATGTTTAAGGGAAGGAATCTTAAATGGAGTTGGCAGTCTCATTCTGACATCGTAATGATTTATTAAAGATCGAGAAATGTGTAAGGTTATGAGTTTATTATTGATAGTAATAATAATGTTTGAATATCATTAATATTGCTCTAATAAATAGTGCAAATTGTTCTTAGCGTCTCATGGTAATTGTCACAATTCTCACTTTTTAGAGCAAGTCACCTGATCAATATGTTTTTTTGTATTCAAGCTTGCCTGTGCAATAACGACTTATATCATGAATGGTTGACTGATGTTAGCGACGTACAGGGCTTCTGGATTGATTGTGAAAGACGCAATGTCCATAATTCATAATGTAGGTCCGTACATTATATTTTAATGGAAAGCTTGCCTACTCAAAAATGCTGTATCTTTTCGAAAACTTTCGGCTTTTTTTTAAATAAGGTTGTACATTAGTTAATTCAACATTTTCTTCTTCTAGATGCAACAGATTGTTTAGGGGAAACTAGTAAAGTTGTTTGTTGACTGCCAAAATGTAAAGTGTCCCCCGTTGGCATACATTTAAAGTTTGGCTACTGATTCAAAGGCAAGGTGGCCTAAGCCAATATAATAGCTTTATTGCTGTTTGGTTAGTCCGATCTGTAAGTGGACATTTGCATTCCCATCTTACTTGAACTAAAATGGAACTGCATCTTAACATATGACAATATGACACACAGTGGAACGCCTACACCACTGGGATAATCATACCAATCTTTAACACCTTGTGATTGACTCTGAAATATACTTTAATACTAAAGAAAAAAATGTTATTTTTTCACTATCATATACGTTGAATATCAACATTAAACAAAATCATTTTAAAAACAGAACTGTCCAAATATCTAGTACAAAGGCAAACGTCGCGTCCGATAACTACCGATGGAGAATTTTATTTTGATAAAGCACAAAAATCCCACCGCATTTTGGTTGACTCTAATTGGAGTGAAACTTTTCTACAACTACAGCTCACTGACATTGCTGAGCAACACAATATATTTCACATTAGTAAAAGCACTTCTATATTTGAATCTAGTCGTCTGTATGCCTACCACACAATATTAAAAATATTACAATAGATAGTCAGTGGATCATAGTTTCCAGCATGATTCAAAATACCTCTCCTATTAGGGAGAAAGTACATTCATCCTTCTTTCCATATTATTGATAAGAAAATATATATTGAATCCAGACAGTTTATCAAAGATAAACCCACGTATTGATAGAAATAGCTCTGATTCTTAACCTACAGATATGTAGATTATATTACCTTGTCAATATTCTTCGTAAAGCTATACAATATGTCTTGACACCGGACAATGAGGCATCACTGTAATTTGCTGACAACTAAGTCACGAACTACGTAGGCCTACTACGAACGTTCAAATTTTGACAATTTGTTTAAATAGATCTCTAAAATGTCAGCCGCAACAGCACAAACTTCTAAAATATATCCAGTCCATCAGCAAAAGATCATAGTTTTTGAGACTCCATCACGATCTGTAACGTTTTACACGAATGCAATACAACCCTCAAGTGTGGAAGCCAAGTCAGGACACTTCGTTTTCTTGGGTTTTAAATCTGTAGCGACGTTGGAAGGTGACCGTGTGAACCGATAAAGCGAGTGGTCAAATTCTCGCTCCCCCGGCTTGATTTTCTTGCTCTCTCGCTTCATCGCCTTGCAAATCTCGTACCCTTACGTTACAGATTTACTACGTCAGGGAGCAAGGTAAGCGTCATGTGAGACATGGCGCGAACTTTAAGTTTTAGATTAGCACTAAATCAAACCATAACCCGTTTCATATCCTTAAATCAGACAATGAAATTTACGTCATGTCTAATAGACACCACAGTACATTGACAGCAAACTGGGTTACACGATGGGGCTCCGGCATTTTGTAATATTGTTTTTTTATTATTGTTTTCACCATCAGTGAACCTTTCAGCGCCTTGAATCATTAATGAAGGCAACGTTTAAAAATGTATTTGGTCAGTCAAATGTAAAAGCTGATTTGATGAATTAAATACCTATGAAGATAGCATGGAATTTAAACTCAATGAATTCTGTATACATTGTATAGACTATTAGAGTTACTGAACTCTGAATCTAACACTAGCAATGACGAATTTTAACGACATTTTTGTGCTGTTAAAACCAAATGGTGTCATTAATTTTAATTACAATTTTTTAAACTCACGAACACGTTTTAACCTGCCCGATTAAGAGTTTATGGTTGAATGTATTTCATATTACGCCAATGATTTACCTGAAATTTTGCGGTTTATTGTATTGGGGTTTAACGTTGTAATGAAGGGTATTTCAATAATATGACGACGGATTGTCCACTTCACACTGCTCCTTGCCCAATTACAAAGGAAAACGGGGAATGAACCTCGTAAAAACCTTCCCGCAAATGCCGGAGCCCCATCGTGTAACCCAAACATATACCGGACAGTTGACAGACGAATTCAATCCTGTGAACGGTACATTGAAGTAGGATAAGTAACAGCACTCTATAAGCTACAGCGGCGGGCATCAACGTTAAAAAAAGGTAATTTGTATTCATAATGCGAAATGGGCGACCCAGATGTGGACTCAATTTATACAACAAAACAGAATTGGGACATTGTTAGGCAGAAAGTAATCTGGTAAACGTTCGCTGTCAGCATTGTCTAAAATTATCCACTAAATCTTGAAACAGCAATTTGTTATAGCCAGCGTGAAGTTAATATACCTCCAGCAAGGAATACTCAATAGATTAGACCAGGTTAGAAAACTGTTTACATGGAGGCTGGCTGATGTTATAAATACATGGGTGTTTGGTTTTATAAATCTTGTGCTTAACACGCTACCGATTTGTCTCAATATGCTATCTCTATTGTAGAGCCGTTACGAAAGGCATGCATGTATAAGCAAGCTAACGTGACGACATGAACTATAGTGGTAGGCTTCTGATAAACTATATATTGTATATTACTAGAAACTTTTCAGCCTATAGACTATAACTGAAGGCTTAATGTATACCCAGACCGCCGCACCAAATTAAATTAATTTGTGCCTGTTTCACACCCTATATATATTATGCCGTGTTTTTATTCAGTTTGAACATTATTATACATACACGGATATTTGCTTTTGATACAATCTACCTTTTCAACGCAGACTGGGAACTTTGGGATAAACCAGCGCCATTACCGTCTTACCAAGAAGTCAGAAGGGGGTTATACTTTTACAAAAAAAAAAATCAAAGTGCATAAAAATTTGAAAATGTGTAATGTAGGTTAATATAAAATGAAACAACTGTTTAATTTCGTCATAAGAATGACTAAACTTGTTTGCAACTTTATAATGTATTTGTTTGGTTGATAATGGTCAATCTGGCATCTTAAGAACGGGGATTGGATCGATCTACAGGTGAATAATATCATAGCTCGCCGACAAGAGCACAATTTACGCCGTTTAAGCAAATATTCAAAATGGTACTGTTTTATGACCAAGCGGGCTGTACTCACCTCAGAGGTTTTGATCAAATTAAATATTTAAAGGCTATGTTCTTAATCATCCAAAAACCTAGCGCAATATATATGGTGTATTCCTTCGCCTTAGCCTTACAATCGAAACCCATCGTAAAGGTTGGAAATAGAAAACATAATCTGATTTTTCTCTGATATTTGTTGTTATAAGCCCTATATACTGTGTTAGTATAAACCAAACACACATGGCAGACCGAGTCTCAAAATGCAAAGCTTTCGAGCTCAACCGTAATCTGCAACTACGCCCTCTGGCAAATAGAGCAATCGAGGTTGACTCAATTCCTCTTGCATGTTACAATGAAAGCCAACCAATAATGTATTCGTCTACTACACTTGATCGACAATCGCTCAATTTTTTCACCAGTCGAGTCTTTTTGTAACACACCATCTGATTGGGTGCTTAAAAGTTTCCATACAGCCAATTAATTGAGTGGATGAAGCGACGCGATCTCCCAAGGGTTGGAGTGTAGAGTGGCTTAAAATAAAAGTATTAATTAGCAAAGATGTTTGTTTGTTTGATTGTTAACGTCGTATTCAAGAGTATTCCACTATATGACGACGGATTCACTTCACATTTCTCCTTGCCTTATTTACGGTGGAATATCGGGAGCAAACCTCGTAAAAAAAACCACCCCTGCGATTGCCGGAGCCACATCTTTTGAGTAACTTCACCTGATGGTCGACAGACGGACTCGATCCTGTGAACGGTACATCGAAGTAAGCTTTAGTAAGCTCACTCGCTAACAACTAAAGCCATGGCCGCTGGCAAGGTAAATTCCGCAGACTCGCCAACCCAACGAATAGGACATGCACCTATTTTCCGAATGCATTCTAATACTCGTCGAAAACAGACAACGACAAAGCAGTGGTGCACGGATAAAAACAAATTCGAATTCTCCTGCGCAAGACATTGATATTACTGTCAAATATTTTTTCGTCGTCTTCGTATTTTCATTGGGCAGAATTTATGAATAAAATATTCACACAAGTCAATGGGTATGAATTCAAACGGTCGACATGATGTAAGAATTCAATGGATTGCTTGCAAGACAACTTACTGACTTTTGTTTATTCATATCTATTTCGAAGAAAAACCGTTTACAGAGGTTACTGTGGCCTACGTTTATTATTATTATTTAAATCACCAGAAGGAAAGTTTATCCAACGCCTGAAGAAATGCAAAGAAGGGGGCAAACAGACAATCGTAACAAAAGTTTCTCCAGGAGATTCTACAAAAAAGCATGCTGACGTATTTTCGATATTCAGAGCTGCCTTGCTAGGTCTACAGAATGGGCGATCCACACAAAAACTATTTTTGCAGCCCTATGGCCATCTGCTTATCTTATGATTTCCTTATGTAACAGCGATAACCATAAAATTGTAATCGTTTTGTACTGTGTGGATGTTTTTTTTATAAGTTTCAAGCTAACAGTCTAAGCTCCTAAAATAGCAGGCATGTGGACTTTTCAAACAAGTTGTACTTTTAGAAACGGGTTTTTAACTAGAAAGTAGTTGATAACAACAACGCATTGCGTTACGAAAAAATATATCCGTACATTGTACTACCAAAAACTGGATGCGCAATTATACCAAAAAATTGACAAAACAATAAAGATTGCCCAGTCTCATAAAGAATTTACACAAATCGAAATTAGTTCAGGGGGTATTTTAGGGGGATATATTCAACATAACAATAAATATTGCCCAGTCCCATAAAGCATGCTAATGGAAGGTAATTTAGGGGTGAGATATGTGTCTAAGTAGTCAGCGCAAGGTCTTTCCTATACCCACTTACGTCAAACTATTGAAACTATTGGTTTATTGTTTGTTTGTTTGATTGGGGTTTAACGTTGTCCTCAAGCATATTTCACTTATTTTACGTCCGATTTTCCCCTTCGCATTATCCATTGCATAACCAAAAGATCGAAACAGGGAGGGAATATTGTAAAAAAAAAAAACAACAACTACCCCCTCGATTCACATCGTGTGACTCACTCCTATACCTGGTGGTCTACACCGCTCGGGGCTATACCAGCCATTTAGTTGAGGTAGTAAAATATGTCAGGGGCCCTCCGTCGTGTTTTAGTGGTTAGTACGTCTGCTTACTGATCCTACTTCGCTGTAAAGTACACGGGTTCGAGTCCATATTGATCATCATGTGACCATCGTGTACATGAGTGATTCACACGATCCGGCAATCGCAGCGTCGTTTACACGAGGTTTCTTCACGGGTTTACACTATATTGACTTACACAAGGAACAGTATGGAGTGGATCAACCGTCGTAAAATAAGTGAAATACGTTTGAATACGCCATTGATCATCAATCAATCAAAAATTGGCAGCGTATCGCGTTGTACAAGATTAACAAAAAAACAGGCCATTAGTGTTTTTATAAAGTGTAGGTTTTTTGGTCTTTAAGAATGATTATTGAAAATTACAGCTGAACAGGAAGCGCTGTATGTTTGCAAGAAAAATAAATTTACTTATTAGCTCGCCATTAAAACATTTCTTTCTTAATTTACGATTTCGCAGAAATGATCCTTAGGGTAAACTCAAGGACATGAAGCTAGAAGTAGGCCGATTGTCAAATGTTGATTAACTATACAAACAGTATATCATCAATGCTTCACTTCAAAGAATTTAAATCGATCCAGATATCTAAAGGAAGTAGTCGACGCCCTTGAAATTAGATCGATTTCATCCGCTTAATGTCCACAGACCCAACGTATATAGTTGACTTCTCTGCAGGTGACTGGTTTCACCTCGGGGCTTATAATTTGACTATAATACGACTTTGTCCTTTTTCTCTCTACCTCACTCCCTGGCCCACTGAGCGAGCGGGTGGGCCATGGCCCTGAATAATAATCCCTCGGCTTCCTCGGTCGATCGTAAGAGGCGAGAAAAGAGGTTGCTTTCTGTTGCCCTGGTGTTCACAGCGCTAAAGGGTAACGGGAAGCAGATTTGTTTGTGATGTCCTGTTTTGTGTCCGTCGTGAAATACCCTTGAGTACGACGTTAAACACCAATAAAGCAAACAAACAAACAAACCTCTTTCACTGTTAAGTTTTTATTATTATTTTTTTTTTAACATGTGCCGTGTTTAAAGTCACACGTGGGTCCAATTTTGCTTGGCTATAGTAATACAATATGAAAATGATAAATGAATTTGCCGTTATAACGCATCGGCCGTATAAATATATCCATAAAACTTTTTGGCAAAACGTGGGAAAGGTATTATTATCTATAGGACTAATGTTTATGTAGCGTGTTCAATGACTGCTTTGGAATTCTATACTTCTGCATGAAGGGCCATTATAAATTGCAACGTATAATGAAATGAATTTCGTCTGAAGTATTACTCAACATGTCGCAATTTGGTTCATTGTAAGAACAGCTGCAGGCAATATCATATTCACAGAATGTACTGTAAATCAAGGCCTTGGAACAGTTTCAAGAAATCCAAACCAAAAGGCACTTTTTAAAGTTTTAAATGTGTTACAGTTCATATTCCGTACACCATTTAAGAACAAGCAAACTGAAGAAAAATAGTCATCATCAAATTGTACGCCATATCAAGATTGTAACAGCACTGTTTATGGCACTTACTGTATGGTTTCTATTTTGCTAGACATCTGCTTAAGGGCAGTTTGTTTGAAAACTATAGCAATACTGTATATTTGCTTAGCACTGGAGGAATATAAGTGAAATATCCGTGAGTAAGACGTTAAACCCCAATCAAATAAACAGACAAACAAAACAAATCGAATTTTATATGGGTGCAATATTGCAATATAGTTGTTTTTTTATCTTAGGTTTTATATTTAAAAATGTGTACTGAATAAAGTACATATTGTACATGTATGAACCGAATATATCTCCGGTCTTTCCACAAAATTATGTGACTTTAAGCCCAATGGACATGGGCTTTATATTTCATGCATAAATAAATTTCCAATGATTGATTTTTAATATGCAGTAGAAACGTATATATATTTACTCGTGGTAAGGATTAAAGAAGTAATAATTACATTGTTTCTTTATCAGACAAGTCAGTATAGCCTTCTACCGCGTATTGATTTCTGATAAGAATGTATTCCCCGACTATACAATTATAGATTAAAGGCGGCCACAGTTCTACATCAAAGAGTCATAAATTCTACACAATGGACGCCTTGGTTAATTGTACTTTGTTAGACCTTGCCTGAGTCAACCAAAACAAAATCACAAGTAAACTGACAAGCAATAACAAACTCACTGTTGGTGGATTTTTTTGTATGTCTCGCTTTCCTAATTGCAACCTACGATTGGCCTCGTTACTGATAAAACGCCACAGACATATTGTGAATATATTCCACCAAATTATGTCGCATACATGTGAGTTACGTTTCAATAAAAGTTTTAATATAATATATGTATATATTTTGAATAAATGAAGAGAGAAAAATGTTTGCCTCCACCGGGATTCGAACCGGGGACATGTGGTTTACAGGCACAACACTCTAACAGCTTAGCTACAGAGGGTCACGGCAGATTGAGACAGGAATTGTATCTCTACATAAAGCACGGACACAGGAACGATAATCCTGCATCTGTTTGATATAGATATTACTAACAATCAGTTTTTGCTTGAGTAAATCCGAAAGCCTGATTCTCGGTTATATACATATTTTTGAGTAAATGAAGAAAGAAGATCTTGTTCCTATTCTTTAAACTGTGCATTAACTCACAAGTTAATCAGTGTCATTTTGGTGGGATCATTTGAGTTGGCCGATATACCAAAGCGCAATATTTTGCAAACTTAGTAGTAGCTATGCTTCGGTTTTAAACCAGCACTGGAGGAATATTGGTTGTCACCTCTACATTAATAAACCTATTTTGGCTGTGCTCGTGTGAGTATTAACTGATAAAACCATCACCCTCGTTTTAGCAAAATATCCTCAGGCACAATGCTACACGCCAATTAGGCACTCGATTATTGTTCTGTTTGACAAATCGGAATAATACCATTGTTACCACAGGTAACCTTTTTTATTATGCCGTTTCGAAGATATTATTCATATTCACATAATTTTTTGAACACAAGATAAAGAGTGGTTATCAAGTTAACAGTATTTTCGTTATTTTGAAAGAACACTTTCTTAGTTGAACATTTTCTAGTTCAGTAAATCTTGCAGATTGAACTCGTCCGGGATTCAAACCCACGTCCTTCAGAGTTAGACACGGAATCGCCAGCAGTAAATTGCCGGCCTCCTAGACCAATCAGCGTTCCAAAACATACACAAATTTCTGAGCGAAAATCTGTTCAAACTAAGAAAGTGTTGTCCCAAATTACGAAAATACTGTTAATATTCACATTCTAAAAGACACAAACATTTTTCATAGTTTTATCAAGTTATTTATTCGTGAGAGATTAGACAGACTTGTTAGAATTCTTTAACCCATCAATTCCCTACAAAGTGAATGTCTTTTACAAATAGTGATCGTCCTGTCTCGTCCGGGTTCGTTGCCAGTGACATTAAGGATTATTTCTATCAGCCATGGGGCTCTCAGGTCCAAGAATTAAGACATATATAGTGACCGAGTTTTACTTCATGAATCGCTTCGAGTTCAATAGTTTGAGTTTTTGCATAACAAACAGTTGGGAAACAACCATATAAGGTGTGCCACTCCAACTCACTACCGGTACCAACTTTTAAATAATGTAATTAAGAAATACACCATTTTTACATTCTTTTCCCCACATTTTTAGACCGTGTTCACTTTTGTCAAACGATGTTTCTTTTACTGGTGAATAAACAAGTAAACAAACAAACAAGCTTCGTTGACATTGTTTAGATGCCAGCGGTTCTGTGAATGAATTGACGCGGGTGATAAAATACACTGCCTGAAGTTGGAAAGGCTTTTTTATCATTGTAAACACATGGACGATTTTTAGTTTGTATTGCTAAGGTTTTACCACATATTTAAGGTTATTCACTGTCATGACGGCGTGTCGGACCAACGGGTGAATGTAGACAGCCTCGACGCAACTCGCCACAAACAAAGACAAATCAGGACCAGAACATAACGTAACACAAATGCATCACGAACAGATCGGCTTCATGTTGCCCCTTTAGTTCAGGGAGCTCCAGGCCATCAGGAAGCTCCCTCCCAACCCTCAGCTTGAGGATATATTTGCCTGGTGTTCGCGCCGTGCCAACGGTATTTCACTTATATGTTACTATTGGTGCACACAACCATACCCAAGAATTGCGGACATAATTTAAGGGGAGGTAATCGCTTCTTGTTGTGTTGGAACTTTTGTCACCCAGGTGTCGCTTCTCTCTGGCCGTTAGCTAATCAATCAGAAGCCATGCGGTACCTGCGATAAACGAAGGCGTTGTCAAGGCTTCAAACATAATTTAAAATGGCGACTCGGTGACAACTAAGTTCTCCTCGACATCTGGAAGAAGCTTCATACAGGTGAAAAGCTGGACTTCAGAAGATTGCGGACGACGCCTCAGCCGAAAAGAATCGAGTTGCCAGACACATAATTATGATGGATATATGTATAATTGTTGTAAAAGCGAAAAATCATTGTCATATACAACTACATTGTAAATTTGTATTAACCAAGCACCTTGAGAAAACGTCGAAAAGATGATTTTGTCGGTTTAACACCCATGTTAAAGTTGACCCACAATTTAAAAGAGTATATTTTAATAGAGGAATGGTAGTGAATGCGGCATGTCTTCCTATAGCTCTGCGATAAATACCGGATAGAACAGAATAAATTACAGATCTTTGACAAATCTAAGAAGCCAAGAGTTTTCTTGTTATACGGCACTGCACATTCCATTGTTTATTCGACTATGGTATTATTTCAGCTAATAGTTAATTGTGCCATTTTACTGTAGGAGTACGCATAATTAAATAAATAACCTAGTGAAGATTGAAAATCTATTAAAACGGTATTCCTATCTTTCAAACTGTACACTACATTCCTGTCATTAAAACAGTTGCCGGTCAAACCTTATCACAACTGTATAATTATTTAAAAAAGAGTGAAAGAAAAGTTACATACTGTACATGTACTAAATATCATTCTCTTCAACCCATGACTTATAAGCTGGTTTAAATTATGTAGATGAATAAATAAATTCTTCAATACCCTCAATAGTTTACATTATATACATTGATTCTTGGTCTCATCTATTACAAGACATACATGTACATATACATTTATTATAATAAAAGCAAAACCGAATTT
>JARFOD010112181.1:0-15333 GCA_031763545.1 Mopalia muscosa
CCCCCCCCCAACTCGGGGATATGATGTAGCAGAGTTAAAAATAAAACTCATTTGGTAAATAGTGAGAGTAATACATTTTGTTGACTTTATATAACAAACCCCTTATACGAACCCCGTTTAAGATAACTTCCCGATTGAGAATATCTATAACACGATTAATTAATTAATTGATTAATTAATTGGTGGCTGGCTGAATCCTTGCCTTCTTGTAATTTCTCAGGGAGTGGTTCTATAGCCTGCTTTGCTTGTGAAGAGCAAGACAACCTTAACGACTGCCATAAAGTAGACCGATGTGGAAAAGGCGAGGTAAATATTAATTTAATTTATTAATGAAAACGATTTCATAGGACTTTTATTTTCTGTTGTGTTTTGATTGGTCAACTGTTGTGTCCTTTTCTCTCGACCAATCAAAATACCATCAATAAGGGGAATCCCCTAACTTGTAACTACAAATCGCACCGTGAGAAAGCACCTTAAGTAACATGTGCCTGTGCTGCATAGCTATAGCGTTGGAGTACATCGCAGTTAAATTCAAAAGTCAGGTCAAAGTCAACATCTTTATTTAATGTCGGGGATGAACACAAAAAACATTAGCCTATAGCCTACTTATGCCGACGGAATCTAATATTGAAATCATATTTACTAAGACAATAATATTTTTAAAAAAATATTTAAAACATACGAATTGGTATTATGATAGTAAAACTCAGTAAATAAATATGTTTATAAATACATTTTATGTTTGCCATCCATAATCCATTCGATTAAATTATTTCCTGAATTACATAGAAATATTGTTTAAAAGTTTAGACAGAGACTGCTTACATCTGAAAATGTATTGATTGTAACAATACTAAACAGTGACACCTACTTAAAGTCTTAACTCGTTACAAAGTGGCGAGAACTTTTGTATGTATAGCCTAATATACCCGCTCATGTATATATGTATTTATTTATTCCACATATATACATGTAATACATATTAGAATTTCTCATGTACATATACATAAGATTGTCTGAAAAAAATTATATTATATTCTATTCTATTCTATATTGATTTTAGCCGTTTTGTTGTTGTTGTTGTTGTTATATGCGCAAAGCACTCATAAACACAGCCTTGGCCATCAATTGATTAATTACCTAAATCAACCGTACCTAATTAAAGTTCAGCGCCTTCTGTTGTAGTCCTTAAATACTTGCTTTACTATCTTTGATAATTATTATTTTGTTTTATTATAAAATACTTAAAAATCAGCTTAGCGTTTCTGATCATGATGATTGTCTTACGAACGCCGGCGAAATAGTGATTAATATCCCGTACACGATGATGATTATAGCGGTTGATATTGTTAGTGAGAAAGTGGCGGTGAGTAAGATCTAAAATGTCCTCTTCCACCTTAAAACGATATTTCCATATCAGTTGCAAGACTGCTAAAATAAAAATCGTTTATTGAAAGTAAAGACGTACATTATTCTATATGAATATGCTTTTCCATTTGAGCCCGTGATCTTTTTTGACTCGCATGGTTTCTAAGAACCGCTATTTTAAAACTTCAAAGAAAATAGCGTTCGATGGGGTCGATCGTTTTGTCAAGTTCTCTTTGTCGAACAAATAAGAATAATTACTTAATGTCGTCGGAGATTGGCCGAATGTCACGTCCATTCGATGTGCCTTGAGTCGTATTTGTGTTCTACGTATTTTTTGTATTTTTTCTCTTTGTTAACAGATTTGTTATGCGGAGAAAGTTATGACTTCCACCCCTCACCCTAAATATACACTGGGCTGCTTATCACAACAGGTAATCAGAACCTCAGGTCCGTTAAAATATTCCCCCCACAGCTAGATTATTTTAGTTAATTTAACTGCCACATCGTGATGATGAAATACAGAATAGCCTTGTACCTTATATACAACTAGATATCACGGTGTCAGGATTTAACGCAAATATTGGTGGCCAGTCTCTACTCGTGACAAAAATTCTTACCTTTCTGTGGTGAATCCCTGTAGCTCATTTCATAGAGTTCCTTAAGAAATCCGGGATTTATCGAAGTGAAGCCACGAGTTTTTTCTTTCTCTTGCACACCGCTGAAGGATGTCGATAAGTGTTAAGAAAATTTAAGCAAACACAGACTTTTTGATTGTTGAGGGCCTGAATTTCTGGGTTTCTAGTTAGAATAATATTGACCAAAATTAAACACAAATATAAAAAGCTACTTGAACCCATTGTTGCGTGTCTTTGGTTGTACTTGGTGACTTTATATACATGTTCAGCCAAAATGTTATCTGTCGTACATTTTCGCATTAATAAACGTCTGCTTCTTTGTTTATTAAAACCTTGAATTTTGAAATATCCAAATTAGTCATTTCGAAATCAACAGTTCATTTTCTCTCCAGTTCTCTTTATGATGCTGACCAGACCTGGACATAAGCAAAAATAAAACTTCGTCTCCATTATCACATGCCATCAGGCATTGTTTCAGAATATAATGTTTGTTAATTTAGGTTTGTAGATAGTGTTTACAAGCCGATAAAATGATTCTGGCTATCAAAATGTACGATTTTGGTATATATGTTGACGATATCACAACGAGAGTCAAGAATTTTTTTGCCGACTGATGCCATACCAGTTTTGTGCGCTACAAATACGGCAGTTGTCTCTTACACCAATTATTCTAAGCCACTTTCATGGCACGGCTTCCTTCAAAACTGGAGCCTACAAATGTGACATTCTTCGATGTTAACCCACACCTGCTCCCGGTTAATAGGCGATCAGTACTGATGTACCTTCTTGCTATACCTTGGTGCAATCAGGGCTAACGAACGATACGAAGCCGATATGTTTGTTAGGTGTTAACATAAGTTGCCTCTCCCATTCGCCTGGGACGCCTTCACATTAGTGAAACAACTAACCTAGTTACTTATTAGATATATCACAGGTGCCAGGATCTAAACACAGTACTTCTTGTGTGTGTTTAATGCCGTTACATGCGTCCTCCATTTTGAGAGCTCTGTCAGATCACCATACTGTCATTTTTTTCAAATCTAAGCCTTAAGTTTCAATTAAATCAAAGGCAGAAAAAAACCCTCTGTAATGTTCTAAATTTAAGTAGACAACATTAAGACTTTTTGACCACGATTCTCCACTTTTATACACATTTGGAAGGTTTGTAGCAGCTTGAACAAGGGGGCACAACCCATAGGAAAACGTTCCATCCACCTATGTCAGAAATGCTGTTCTACATCCGGTTGTAATCTAGATGTATGCGGAGACAACCAGCCTCAACAAACAACATATGAGGTGAGGAGGTTTTAAATGGGCTTGTAACAGTCTGAGCACAAAAGATGCATTGCGTTGTTTATCTTTCAGGTATTTTGCTGCAGTATGATTTTTAACAGCATAGTCTTTTCTAATTGTAAATGAATGGGATACCCTCATCAAGGCCTTCAGAGTGTTGTCGTCAGCATTGTCGAACATGTCTTAACATTAGATCGTATCGCTTTGCACCTGGCAGACAACATATTGTTCAATGTATGCAGATTAGGATAGCAATATCTGAACAATTCATTAAATCCATGATTCGGAAAGACCGATGTACGTTTCTGCGAAGTTATAACGTTCGGCAACTGATCACAACTATCACATACAGCAACGCTAACCAGAGACTGAACACAACTACTTGATCACAGTCGCAGATGTCCGTCTGTATCCAATTACCAGTTGACGTGACGATAAACATGTGATATGTAAACTAATTGGTTGGGGAATTAGCAGGGAATATAGTTGTCTTTTGGAACTTATCAGAACTAGTCCTCACTCATGTCATTGGGACATACGCCATAAGCCAGGCGTGACACTGTTTTAAAAAAAACACATTTATCTCCAAATTTGTAGGTAACACCAGTTGGGACAGCAACCAGTCTTATAACAGTGCCCCCTTCCTCTAGTAAGTATAATAAGTTAATAACACCATTAATCAGACAGTCTGTTGAGAATACAAGCTGTCTACATCTTTCTTTGTTCCCTGATTTTGTACAGACAAATATCAGTCCTATGTGTGTACGTGTACGCGTACTTGCGTTTCAGTTCTATGTTGTCTATGTGTTCACCGAGTCTACGTCAATTGTGTTTATCAAACATCTAAACACTTATAAGCATAAGTATGGCACATCAGGATCAACTCTCACGAAACGCCGTATGATGTGTTTACGCGTATAGTTTAATATTACGAAATTGTATCGAGTCTTCATTTCTCGATATTTGTGGCACATAAAATGAGGACCCGCTATCAATAACTGAGGTGTCCTTGGCTACCGTGATCAAAGGAGGGTATCTAGAACTAACCATGACAAGCCTGTCTTGAATTGGATTTTAAATAAGTTTGTTCACAATACTTGGGCTGTATACGGAGTACTTGAAGGGAATTATCAATACATTGAAAGTGGGCTGATATCTTAAAAGTTTTGAAACTCTTTACATTATTCCTGTTGATTTGACCGTACCTAACAGTAAGCTGCCCTCGTGCTCTTCTAGCAAAGAGGCGCCGGCGGCCGTGGCTTAGTGGTAGCGCGTTCGCTTACTAAACTGTACATGCTTCGATGTACCGTTCACCGGATCAAGTCCGCCTGGCGACCATCAGGTATAACAGCGAGCTACATAATGTGGCTCCGGCAATCGCGGGGGTTGTTTTAAAGGGGTGTCCTCTCGGTTTCCCGCCGTAGTAAAGCTGTTTACAGTGTGAAAAGGACAATCCTTCGTCATAAAAGTGAAATACTCTTGAGTGCGACGTTAAACCCCAAAGGGGTATTTTAAAGTAAAGGGTATTTTACTTACATTGTCCACTTCACACTGTACCTAGTCTTTTGATGGTGGAAAACCGGGAGGAAACCTCGTAAAAAAACACCCCCGTAATAGCCAAAGCCACAACATGTGACTAGCTCATATACCTGATGGTCGACTGGCGGACTCGATCCGATGAACGGTACTTCAAAAGAGGTTCAGTTAAGTAAGCACACAGGCTACCACAAAGCCACGACAGCGGGCGATGTTACTACGAATCATAACTTAAAGAAGAATTAAAATCTCTGACTATACTACAGGTTGCCTATATTCAATTTGAAGAAAGAAGCCTTAGTCCACACTTTCTCGAGATACAAGCAGCAATGCAAAATCTTCATTTTGAATTTACATCTCAAAGCCCTCAACACCATTAGTTGTAATGACAATGGAAGCGTATTTAAAAAAAAAATCACATCACATACACTTAAGACTACATACAACCTTTACCCAATGCAACCGAAGTATAATAACACAAAGGCAAGTTTGAATTAAAAATAATAATAGGTTCCCATAATATTTATTATTGTTCTAGATGTAAACAAAGATTGACTCAACCCAATGTTACATGTATCTGTCTATAGCAAAATTATATATATAACAATTGTTTCATTAAAAGGACATATGCATATCAGTAGCTAGTTATAGAGTAAGGTGACTACTGCAAAGAAGGGCGAAAAATTCATATTGACTCAATATTTCTGTTTATTATCAAAATAATTTATTAATAATCAAAAGTTTATTAATAAACCGAAATATTGAGTCAATATGAATTTTTCGTCCTTCTTTGGAGTAGTCACCTTACTCTATTATGTTAAGCTTGTCAGTGGAAATTGTAATATTTAGTAGCTAGTTCTTGAACTGAATCTTTAATAATTTTGTTCCCAGCACAGGGAGAAAAGGGAGTGATTAGACTGTTTCTTTTATAGTAATTTTACCAGCACAGAGAGTAAAGGTAGTGCTTGGACTGTACCTTTAATAATATTGATCCCAGCACAGAGAGAAAAGGGAGTGCTTAGACTGTTTCTTTTATAGTAATTTCCCAGCACAGAGAGCAAAGGTAGTGCTTGGACTGTACCTTTAATAATATCGATCCCAGCACAGAGAGAAAATGGAGTGCTTAGACTGTGCCTTTAATAATATTGATCCCAGCGCAGAGAGAAAAGGGAGTGGTTGGACTGCACCTTTAATAATATTGATTCCAGCACAGAGAGTATAGGGAGTGCTTAGACTGTTTCTTTTATAGTAATTTCCCCATCACAGAGAGTAAAGGTAGTACTTGGACTGTACCTTTAATAATATTTATCCCAGCTCAGAGAGTATAGGGAGTGCTTGGACTGTATCATTAATAAAATTGCTCCCGGTACAGAAAGAATAGTCAGTTCTTGAACTTAATCATTGATAATACTAATTGGATATATGTTCAATCACATCTCTAGCACCGTACACTGTTTGCAAAATGATTTTATGTGAAACCATTACGGGTTTCTGTAGCTAATGGCTATTGTGGGACCCTTTATGGTTCTGTATGAAATTTTTTGGCATTGGTTCTATAAAGAACCCTTTCAAAACGGTTTCATTATGAACTATAAAGGGTCCCATACAGAACCATAATGGATTGTAAACAGGTTCTATTTAGAACCTTTACAATACGGTACTACAAACAGCCCTTTCAAAACGGTTCCATATAGAATTCTTTCGATACCGTTGCATAAAGAACCTGTCTAATCACATCGCTAGTACCGTACCTCCAATTTTAAACAAAACTAAGTCACGCGCATTGGCTACTATATACGTTTTTATGTTACATGCTCAAAGTAAAGCAAGATATAGAGGAAACCATTTAAGCAAAAGATCATTCTTTCTTTCAAATATATTTGTATTATCTTTTTGTACAGAATTTTAAGCGCTGATAAATTTAAACCAGAGAACATGATGCCATGGTAAAAAAAATCATAATTAAGCATTTTAAGTCTCAATGTCATTCACAAAACAGAGGTCATCAGTTGCCAATGCATTTAACCATACCCCATTGACCTTTTTTGGAATGGATAAAGCTTATTTTCCAACTACAGCAGTTCTATAAACTAGAGCATTATGACAAAAAGCCATAAGACCAGATAACACAGTTGTATTTGTATTGCTTAGTAGCATATTGAATTTATGTTTATTTCTTGACTTGAAATACTTTTTCGGTATGAACCGGTTACGTAAATATTCTAATTGTGGACATATCATTATGAAATGAAACTGATTTTCTACCACATTTAAGTCACATAATTCACAGTAGCGATTTTCTCTTGGGGTATTGTTAAATCTTCCCGTATCTATGGCTAAACCCGCAGTTCCTACTCTAAACTTGGCAAAATCTCTAATGTGAGCAACGTTTGTGTTAGACATCAAATATTGTTCTGTGTCTAAACTAATTTTGTACTCAACATACTCGGAATACCGAGTGCTATCATTTAAAGTAGCAAACATTTGTTGCATACTTACATACATACATACATACATACATACATACATCATCATTTACACGTTGTTGAAAACTAGATGAAACGACAACTTCTGATCCTACACCTTGTGCTTCCCACACATAACCGTATCCATTACTGTATAATAGGGCTTTGATTTCAGAGGCCCAAGTTCGTTTTCCATTTAAGTCCAAATTGTACAGCATTTTATATGCCTTTTTTGGATAACGATCATTACCCATTTGAATTATTCTTAGCCAATATTTAATACACCTAATAACAACATTTGTAAACAATGGTAGTCTTCCACATTCACTTAGTGAGATAATATTTGGTGTAATTTTACCTGTTTTCAAAAATTGTTTACATGCTGTGTGTTGCACGCTTTCTATTTGCTCATGCATACGAAATCCTCATATTTCACATCCATATAACACAGCTGGTTTTATCTGCACATCGAATATTTTAAAATAAGTTCGATGACTATATAAACCTAGTGTCCACATTGTTTTTAATAAACCGAATAACGCACGTTTACCAACAATTTCACGACTTTTCGTCATTTTGTTCACACTTACTGATACTGGACTGGGGATCAGGGAAAAGCTCATCTCCCCTTGTTGACTGACTGCATTCTTTCTGCCTGGCGTCGACAGTCCTCGCATTTAGCGATAGCACAATTCGAGCCTTTTGTTCTGGGACAAAGGGAATAATACACAAGTTATACAGTTATACTTATTTTTGTTAGCTTTAAACCCGTCAATTTGTGTTAAAAATTCATTCCATAATCGGATGACACAAAATGTTTTACACAACCTCTCAAGTTCTTCAAATGATGAATTTACTGTTAAATCCGTAAGTTATAATTTGTACCAGCCAAAAACAGAATTCCTCAGGACACGCTGAAACGGAATTATTTTTGCAATAACCACAATTCATAATTCACACATCAGTACTACGCAGGCAGGCATAATTCCTGTCAGAAATGATGTATTTATACGTTTAACAATGCAATAGCATACGAAATGATGTGGGTCACTTGCGCCGCGTACGTCACTTCCGGTTTATTATATTTAAATTACTGACTTTTTTGTATTACTTTCTTACTATGAGGGCTGTTATGTAAATAAATTTGTATTTGAAAACGACCAAAACCCACTTTAAAATCGGGTGCTTTCTCCTTTTAGCACGGAGCATTTTGTTATGTTGAAAAAAGAAGTGCCTAAAGCGGTTTGTCTACATATTTTACAAAATATTGCGAAACGCTGGTAGAACAAATTAAGTTTGCGTCATTATTCCCCTCTCCATCTCCCCCTATATATAGAGGTGAGCATGTAGAGATCGATTTTTCATTCCGGTGGTCCGTTCGTGCGTCCGTCTGTACGTGCGTCTGTGCGTCAGACATATCTTGTAAGGACCATAACCCAGTTACATTGTAGCAAACCATATTCTTCTCCATATGCAGATGGGCAAAGCAAAATTTTCCCGCAAATTTATGCAATTTTCTACCTACATTATGCAAAAAAGCTGCCTGCCATTCAACATATCTTGTCCGGACCATAACTCAGTTACTATGTAGCATACCAATTTAACACTTACACATGATATTTTCCTCTATATGCAAATGTGCAACATGAAACTTTTTCCACTAATTTATGCAAATTTCTACCGTAATTATGAAAATTAGTGTCTGCTGTCCAACATATCTTGTCCGGACTATAGTTCAGTTACTAGTCAACATATGAGTTTCAAACTTATGGACATGTGGAACGTGAAACTTTTCCCGTAAATGTATGCAAATTTCGACCTAAATTATGAAAATAAGCTCCCTGTTGCCCAACATATCTTGTCAGGACCATAACTCACTTACGATGTAGCAAGCCACTAACAGAGGACATTCTTGTGCAAGATAATGCTTTTCCCGCAAATGTCAATAAAGCAATATCAGTTTTACTGTATTACTTTCTTGTTTATTATAGTTTCTATTATTTACCAAGGGGGCGGGGGCATACATTCAAGCAATCTATGATTGCTTCGTTTCTAGTTTTTGTTAAGAACGTAGTCAAATACTATTAAATAAATATTAACATAACACTGACATGGCTGTAATGCCGGAATGAATGGTTCGGGCAATCTTACGAAACCAAGTCAAACTCCTGTGGCGGTTTGGGATCTACTCGATCTGTTTCTGGCGGTTTGGAAGACGTCTCATGTTGCCCGGATGCT
Organism: Mopalia muscosa; assembly: GCA_031763545.1. NCBI lineage: Eukaryota > Metazoa > Mollusca > Polyplacophora > Chitonida > Mopaliidae > Mopalia > Mopalia muscosa. The sequence continues at coordinate 9,536 of JARFOD010112181.1, forward strand.
CTCAGATCTGTGGAACCAGTCGATATATACTTGTGGTGTATTTGTATCGTATTGCCTTGTTCTTATCCTGTATTTGTTTTGGTTTGTCGCCATAACAACGAGACAGGTTCCCTCTCCCATTGGGCTGGTAAATGAGCCCAATAATGAACAAAATAAGCTTTAAGCTTAGAGTACTGATCCTCTTTCGATGTGTCTTGTGTCGCTCATCGGATCGAGCCCCATGGCTGACTTCAGGTATACGAGGAAGCCGCAAGAGGTAGCTCTGGCAATTGGGAGGCAGCTTTTACTAGGTTCCTAACGGTTTTCCAACGTATTCAAGTAGGGCAGAATTAGTAGTATACAATCCGTCATTAAGTGAAATACCCTTAAGTACGACGTTAATCCCCAGACAAATCCCAGTGGCGATAATACCCAGCACAGACTCTCAATCTTAATATCGAAAAACATGGTGTGATAATAAACATAGAATGGTTCTGATTTCACTCCGAATTATACCTCTTACTGAAAGAGTCTATTTAAAATACACCATGAATAAAGTGCTTTTAACACATGACGTTTTGCAGCTTTCAAATCGAAGGCTACAATAGATCTTCCGTTTAAATAATGCATAGTAACAATAGGAAACATCTCAAATTCTTCGCTGCAGCTTTTGCGTTCAAGCGGTCGATTTTAAACCATTACCGACTGAAAAAAATCGATGATATACCCACATTTTTTAACTGCTGGAAGATGATGTTTCGTCGACAGAAACAATAAGATTCTGCATTGCTTTGTTTTTTTGTTGTTGTTTTTTTTGTATTTTTTTCCTTTAAAGAATCAGACGTCAGTTCCGAGTTCACCGTAAAACACTATTGTTTGCACCCAAAGTCTTCTGAGTATACAACATCCGCTCCTCTTTATCAAAGTCTTTCTGCGTTTTCATCGGTATTACATCGGGACATTTGACTGCTCAATGTGTCTAATTCACACAGAGAAAGATCAAATGTAGTCTGAGTAAATAACCAGTCTTAAGCAGACAATTCAGATTTTAGTTTATTCTACTTGCTTTATTCTTCTCAAAAACGGTTTATAGCAGAGACTTCATATTTATCGCATTTTAAACCCCACAATTTGACCATCATAGAAGTTTTTCATTTTGAGTTCGCTTTAGTTTTCTGAAAGATATATTATGTATTTGTATATGATTTTCCAAGGTCAGACAGACAAAAAGTCCACCTAAATTGTTCTAAGCAAAATTTCAAAATAACGAGGAAACTATTGGTTTTTTCCCCAGTTTAAGGGCTATTCTTCGGAATAAACCAATTCATTTGGTGTTTTGGTATTGGTGTTGTTTTTTTATTGACCAGATACAAAATTAAAGTGAGTTTAATAGGTAGTGAGATAAAAGAATAGTTCTACATACAATAATAATTACAACGTCATAAACAAACCACCAAACAATTCACTATATTTGTCAAAGTAAGTTTACAATAAGTTTCAACGTTGTTATTGGATCTTCCTTAAATTTATCTATGTGTAATTCAGATTATTCGTATAATCTAAAATATATGTAGGCTACAAACATACGATTCCTACCTTTGTTCTTTGTAATAATGTTGTTTAAAACTGTTTTTTTCCGTTTCTTTTTAGCCATAGTTCCTTTCAATTAGAAATAACACAAACATTAGCTGTCAGCTGTTTTTCTGAATTTGCGAATCTATACTTTGACACTGAACAGAAATATAAAACTTTAAATGCATGGGGTATATATTTTTTTATATATTAATGTGAAAGCATATAAGGCTAACATCATTTACTGGAATAACAAAGAAATTCCTCTTTAATAAACCAAAGCAAATTTCTTACAATTTCTTTAATAAGACGGACAATACACCAATGCTGCCATTAATGCCGTCATAAACAAATTATACCAAACTGTGTTATCATATTGACTTCACGAATAAACTAGGCATTTTTAAGATGGGATGTTAAATAAGCATCAAAATTTAAAATCTAAAGTTGTCCAAGCCTCCGGCAAGGAATAACTGAAAATTACTTCCCCAGTTTCATAAATTGAACATCTGGATCACTAATTTAATATTCCGTTTATCCGTAAATTTAATCAAAATTCAATATAAACGACAAAACTGTTCTGGTTAAAAGGCTATATTTATTTAACTGAAATATGATAGACATATATACTAAATTAGTTTTAGTTCGAGCCAATATCTAACAATTAGTCCTGGTCCATAAACAAAGCATTTCCGAACATATCGAACTATCATTACGAGAGTTGCACTCTTTCAGAACATGCGCATGATCGAAATACAACAAACATATGAAAAAAGAGAGAAGTAAGATGACGATTTTAGCACATGAACTCGTCGGCGGACGCCAAGTGTTCATTAGTGTGAATGTGATATGGTCGCCACACTGCAGCCATTGGCGTTTTGGAAGTTAGCAGATGACAGTTGTAAAATAAAATAGTCTGTGTAAGTTGTAACATTCATTAGTTGAAGTGTATCAATGGACGGAAAGTGACCAATCAGAAAGTGGAAAAGCTGTATCCCACTCGTGTAGATATGAAACAAATACCACATGGCTGTATTACACGAAAATTTACTCCTTCATGGAATAATGCACTTTATTGCACGACCAATTGTCCCCTTTTTCTGTTCCTTACCTAACGAGGGTGGAAAGCTTAGGTCAACCCTCGCGATTGTCGGAGACATTTGTTGTGACTCACTCGTATACCTGATGATAACTTGGTGACTCGAACGCGTGGGCCGTACACCCAATGAGGTCCAGAATAGGGCCTGTTTAAGGAGAAATACAAATTTGTGAGAAAAAAAATTAGCAACTCTCCTTGTTGTGCTTAATAAAAATATCTCTAACTTTTGATCTATTTGGTTGAAATACGCGGCGTTTTTAACCCAATAGATCAAAGTTGTATTAAAAGAGACAAGTTGTGAATTATTTTACCTTAGACTTAACAAGTGGGTCGCCTCTAACCGAGCCATAGATGTAAAACCTTGCTAAAAAAAATGTATAAATTCGCAACCTATTTTTTATTTGCATTTCAAGCTAACGTTAGACAAGAACATTATATCGGTTCTAAACTTTGACCGATGCACCGATTTAAACCGATCACAGGGACGCATTTAAGAAGTGGTTTTATCTAATGACTGGTAACCAAATCTGTTTCGAACAACGGCTCTGACTCAACACAAAATAAATATAAAATAAAATCATTTTCATCTTGGGAAAGTACACGCCAATACAGTTAAACGACAACCCTTCAAAACTTGCCGCCAAATTTGAAATGGCTTATAGTAAAAATGTACTTAATATTGTTCACTACACCCCAATACAAGAGCTCGTTCTTGAGGTAATAGGTAATATGATTTTTGTTTTGGCGCTGTATTAAGGCGGAGATAACCCCGTCTTTCGACCATATCAACCAAGGAGTATTGTTACATCGTGCAAACTTACAGCAACACCAGGCTACACCCTTAGAACAATAGGGCTCCAATGGAACCCTTTCCGGTTCTTCAGGCATGGATCTGGTGGAACCTTTTTGCGATGTGTACGGAACCATCACAGCAATAGTTCAAAGAATTTAGCCATTTTTATATCAAAGACACGTTTTTGTCGTAAAGGTTCCATAAAGAACCAACCTAGTGACATAAAGAACCATCAAAGAATCGTTTCTAATTAATTGAGCTGAAACGACTACAAATTCGTTCTCAACGATATAGTTTCTTGACGATTGTTGTAAGAATTGACATTGAATAAATTGTAATTAGTTCGCATTGATTTCTTACTATGTCATGGCGATTTAATTTAAATTAAGCTACCCGATTTATAGTTCATCTGAATTTTTTTTTTCTATCTCTCTCTCTCTCCTTCTGTCGCGTGTTGAATACTTTTAAAAGACATATATTCCTATTTAAATAAGACAATTACGTTAAGCAAATAGCTTTATGGGACGCATTGAAATTTTACGTTATAAACTGACTCTCTATAGCATTTGTCGATCGATCAGCTTTTGAGTATTCCTATGTGAACTATTAGAGTTAATTGGTTATTACAGCACTAATTACCTTGAGCAAATATGAACAAACTGGAATTGTAAAGCTCGATTTCAATACTTATGAACAATCGGCACATTTAATGCTGAGGGGGGAATTTTGAAGTGTCTGATGATGTATCCACTTTATAGCAGGTAGAACTTTTAAACGTAATAGCCCATTGTATCGGACACAAGTTGTCGGATGTTAAATCCTTGGGTCGATGGCTAAAATCAACATATGCCCATTGATACGTTGTTTTCCTTGGGCGGGATAGCATAATGTATAGGGCTCATTCCTCCATCTTAGCCCGGTGATGAAAGTTTGAAATTGATCTGCCGCTATCGCCGTCCTGTCAAAACATTTTTTTCTCTCTCTCTTTTTTTCAGATACGCTGAATACAATGACTTGTATTTAACACACTTGCGATATATCTGTTTTTGTGGTTTTTCAATATTATTATTGCAAAGGAAATAGCTTAAACTGTAAAAACGGACAGGAAACTCATATAAAAACGTCAGAAAAAGACAGAAGGAGTTAGACTATTGTGACTTTTGTATCTAAAACTAATCAAAGAAAAATCACGTATATGTTTTGAGAGACCGGTGTTAGACGTAGGAATGGGCCCTATTCACTGGGCTAGGGCGGATGGTGTTTATTTTTCCCTCCCTTTTACAAGTAATATCAATTCTTTAAGTGGCATTTAGAAGTTGGATAGTTAATAACAAGTAGGAATTCCTTATGGATAAACAACTTCTTGGTTTTATTGGTCACAACGTTTCTACCTCATTCCAGGGGTCGTTTTCAAAAGTTTAACATTTGAAAACGACCTCTGGAATGAGGTAGAAAAGTTATAACCAATAAAACCAAGAAGTTGTTTATCCATAAGGAATTACTACTTGTTATTAAGTAATATCAACATGATATCATTATACAATTCACAAGAATAAAAATAATTCCGTGTACGTTACTAAATCCAATTTATAATTCCACAAATCTAATAATTGTTTTGATAATGTATATTTTATGACAAACTCAATTAATTATGTAATTCTCTTGAAACAGACCAGTCAGTATGGTTTTATTCCCGCTAATTATAGCGTGTATTGCTTAAATATTTTATATTTTGTGAATAAACAAACGAACACACAAAATCAATCTCTAAACGCTGCAGTGTTTTGATGATATATTTAAATAAACTACCTACACAACTTTGTCTCAATGCATATTATGTCATAATACGTTTTAGCCGGAAATTCAACTATTTGATAGTCAGAATTAATTTGTCTAGAATGGCTAGGTATTTATTCAATATATATAGATAGGTGTTTTACCAATTTCAATGACTTGTTTTAGAGGAATGTCGGAATGAGAAAAGTTGATGCACTGAATATAGCACATGGCTGTATGAATTACAACTTCTGCCGTACTTCCTACCATTTTTTGCTAAACAATGGCTTTTGTTGTTAGTATTATTATTCTTTTGGTGAATAAACAAATACAAATATAAGAATTATCTTTGATTTGCATTGAAAGCCTACGCTTCAAGTTTATAGTTACTTAAAGTTTTAAAATGAAAAGTATTTCTTTAAAAGAGACACGTTGTTATTCCTTGTGACGAAAAAATGTCTAGTTCCGCCTAAGTGAGCGTTGATATCTAGAAAAAATGTCCAGTTCCGCCTAAGTGAGCGTTGATATCTAGAAAAAATGTCTAGTTCCGCCTAAGTGAGCGTTGATATCTAGAAAAAA
>JARFOD010112192.1:0-15331 GCA_031763545.1 Mopalia muscosa
TGGTTTGATAATAAACCGAAATATTGAGTCAATATGAATTTTTCATCTTTCTTTGGAGTAGTCACCTTACTCTATTTGCTATATGAACCAGCGTATAAGGTACAGTCAGTATGGGCTACTGTAAACCGATCGCTGGTTATACAAGCGTAATACCTATCATGCCATCGAAGCCCCTTTTTAACATCAACCAATAATTTTAGTCTGATATGAATAGTTCCTGAATTCTAAACCTTAACTATTCTGAGTCTGCGAATTAATGACTTCTGTTTTCTATTGTTGCATTGTATTAAATGACTATAAACATATATTATTATTGAATGTTCTGTCATATCTGACTCTCTTTGTATCTGTGATGATTTAAATATGGTTTTACAATACAAAATCTTCTTCAAAATATAAATTGTATGGTTTCTTTTTAACCAAACAGAGAATAAATTAAATCCAACAGCCCTTTAAATGGTCCTCGGCGTGGCTTATTGGTAGCGAGTGCGCGTACTTATCATTCTTCGATGTACTGTTTACAGGATCCAGTCCGTCTGATCGTAGCTTAGGTATATGAGTAAGTCACACGTTGTGGTTCTGGCGATCGCGGGGGTGGTTTTAACGAGGTTTCGTCAAGGTTTTCTACCGCTAGTAGGCATGGAACTGGACAATCTGTCCTCTTGTAAGTGAAATATCTTTGAGCAACAAGTCAAACCCCAAACAAACGAACAAACCAGCCCTTTAGATGACCGTAGATGAATAAAGTACTCAATTTGGCCTAAAAAATATTCAATATCTACCGATTTCAAGGAGATGATATCCAATTTCAAAACAAAAAGATGTAATTTTAAAGGAAAATATGTTTAAATGTGGATGGAAAATTATAAATTTGACATTCTTGGGTTCGACTTCCATTTAACCCTGCAATACAGAAGCGTGTTTCGCCTTCTGCACTAAATATCAATTTTGATACACTACAAAGGCTTTACACGTATGTGCACAAAATATCCGGGGGTTAACATTATACGTTTTCGTGTTATATTATTGCATTCATTCATCTCTGAGATAACTGTACCAGTATGGTAAGAGTCCAAGGGCATTCCGATATGCTCGAGATAACTGTACCGATATGGAAGGAGTCCAAGGGTATTCCGACATGCTCCGAGATAACTGTACCGGTACGGAAAGAGTCAAAGGATGTTACGACATGCTCCGAGATCATGTCGGGACAACCTTCGACAATTTCCGTACCAGTGCTGTTATTTAAGGTACAGAAATGGCCGAGGATGTTCAGACATGGCTCCGAGATAACTGAACCGGTACGGAAAGAGGCGAGGGATGCTCCGACATGAATCTTCAAAAAGACTTTAATTGGTTCCCGACAAAGTCGTTTTTCGGATAGCCATGGATACCACATTAACAACTGCAGATTGAAACGCCCCAAGTGGCATGACCTAAATAATTTCCTTCGCAGCCACCTTGTTTCGGCGGTCCTCGACACAACCACCGCATTTTGTCAGCGAAAGGAGTATACGGCAATGACAAATCGTCATGTTGTAGAGTAAGCTTACATCCTTGAGTGTGACGTTAAACACTAATTAAACAGACCTCTTCTCTTGCAAAGAAAAACACTTGAACAGATTTATTCAATGGAAGTTTACTTATATGATAAAATAAATAAAACATATTTATATATAATACTGAATATCACAGACTTATGTGGAATAAACAACCGAACTTGTGAAAGACAAAACAATCGCACACACAATTTACATAAATGGAAACAAAATTTGCATTATCATGTGTACGATATAAAAAGATATAGGCCTAATTCATCTATTGTCATCGTGTAGTACAAATCATTTGAAACAACTTAAGCAAAATTTACAAAAACAATGCAGCAAAACAATTTTACAAAGATCCAGCATATTTCTTCGTTAACAACCAATCATAAAGTCGTTCAGAAAAGATGATATATACAAATGCTCTATTTACAATGGGAATATTGCGATCGGGGCAATATGGCGCGTTACATTTTAAACAAATTCAAGGACAATTATGTCTCAAGATCTATGGTTTAGATGGAATGTGGGGAAAGCGAAATAAAATTATTGTGAAATAAAATAAATTGTAGATCTATATATATTGGTTGTTAAGATGTATATCAGACCCTCATTAGAACGCATTGTATCGCTACACCTAAACACGTGTGGACACCATGCGATATAACACGGGAATGATCCAATTTTCACACACACTTTATGCCCTTAGTTGACCAAGATTACACCATGCAAATGTCTTAATGTGCCAAGTTTAATACACCTATATCAGGCCATATGTTTACGCTTAGGTAAGAGAACGTCCTCCGACTTTAGAAACAGAGTATTACAGATACGAACACATATCATACTCATATACAGGCCTTATAGGTAAGACAGCTCAGTCGTGAGAAAGATTCAAAGTTTGTTTGGGTTGTTTTGCTGTGTTTTTTGTCTTGTTTTTGTTTTCTTTTTCTAACACTTGGTAATCCGTAACTGGGAGCAAATTATGACAGGTGCCTGTTTTTACAACAGACTCTAGCTTTCTAGTCATCCATTGGACAATAAAAGCAATGACCTTCTCTGAACCATATAAATACAGTAATTGACGTCATTCAACAAAGTTCATTGGGGAGACGAGATTTTAGTCGGGTTTGTACGGTGGCTGATAAAGGCCATTTGTATTGTTCGTACTTATATTTCTATCCAGATATACTAGTAAATGTTCCATAGAGCCAAGTTTTGTGTATTAAAAATTCTAGCTGGGTTGAAATTAATCGTCTATTATAGATATTAGAAAAACGAAATGTATTTGAAAAAAACAATGGCCCTTATCAGCCACCGTACGTTGGACCGGAGAGGCATTGGCATTGGTATTCAAAATGACATCACTGAACTTACAGGCACGCTTGAACCAAAAGTTTCAATCATATTTAAAGTTGTATTCATATGTTTTTAATTTTGTATATCTGTCATTGTAATAACAGGCATGACAAATTCGGAATGCCTCGTGCCCATTGTGAATTTGTAATTGGAACGCTTTTGCTTTTCGGGGTCGTATGACCCAGGGCCGGGTACATTCATCTTTGACGCAGGCATGTTGGTGCGTGGTTTCAATGTGTAGACTGGGGTCCGGTGTTTGAATATACTGGGCGGAACAGCTGAATAACCCGCTGGGCCCGGGGTTTTTGCAAAGTCATAATTTGAACTATAGATCTCCTGTCTGCCGGACATGCTGACGGACATTGCGCCCCGCACATGAGGAACTCTGTCCCCGATGGTACACGGTAGGGAATACCGGTTTGGCGCTGGAACGTTATCGGATGAGCGGTACCGTGATCGACTGCCCATAGTAAATGACGGGGCGCGTCGTTCCATGGGTGGTACTAGTCGCTCTGTGTCATACTTCCCGGGGCCTGGCGTCACATAAAGCTCTGGCAAATAAAAAAGAAAACAAATTACAAATTTTAATAATAAAGCACCAATAAATTAGGAAAACAACTTTTGGAAATCTGAAGAAAAAAAACGTAAATTTTAAGCACAATATAAAAGTTTTACAAGAAAAAATGAAGGGTATAATAAGTAGAACAACCACTAGTTTTATTCCTGTAAATTTATCATTTGGGTTTCAGCCATAAAAAAAACATATGGTCGGGTTCACCTCACGGCACCAACGCGACTTTCACACGTTTCAATTCACAAAGACCATTTTTCTTTACTTGTGCCTTTATATTGAAATGTTTTATTTCATATATTTAATGTTCAATGGGAAATTAAAGCATGCCTATTGACTAAATATTTCTTACCTTTGGGAAATAATTTTAAAAAAACTGGCCCAAAGCTATTCCACTGAGTTTACGGTATAACTCTTTGAATCGACCATCATAAAGGTATCGTCATTTATTTTCGCTATTTCGTGACTTCCTTAAATAATACGTGATATTTATATCGACTTACTTGGGTCTTTGTTTCTTCCAGTCAGGGAGTAAAATGGTGTCTCCGCTGAGCCTTTGTTGGTGAGTTTACTGTTAAAATTGTAAACCGGGCCAGGGCTGTCAGAGTACATCTCTGCAGATAAATAAATTGATAAATAACGGGAGTGGTCGATTGATTGATATTAACGGCTAGCAGCTGGTTCGTTTGTAAATAATGCTCGCTTCAAATCGGAGTTTCAAATTAAAATCAAAGAAACGTTACCAAAAGAAGCAAAAAATAAAAAATAAACACATTGTAGAGTAAACAGTTGTCAAGAATGCTTTAAAATAAACTTAAATATTAAATCACCATGTATTCATTTGTATCTTTTATTGGAGTTATAAGATTGATTACTCTTCTTGTGAAACTCATCATATGGAATAATGCTACAACTATACACATGTACCATTATATATGAGCGATTTTCACATACAACTTTCAAATAAGGCTAAAAAAAAATTGAAATTATATGAAAAGCACTGTTTTGTGCGTAAAAAACATTTTGACAGAAATTAAATTTGTACTTACTCCATGTCTTCTGGCCAAAGGAATAAGAAGGGGCGTATCGCCTTGTGGAATCCACATTTTCTCTGCCAATTGTATTGGGTAGGAGATATCGGGCTGGGCCGGGTCCTGAAATAATACAGATCAAACATACATTTATTGACAAATAAATAACGGGATACGGAAGTTGCGGGCCGCTAATGTACAATCAGCTTCCTGTATTGTATGGAAGCTATCACGGACGCCTGTCACACCGGCTATAGAATGATCCGGGTATATAATCTAGTCGCTACCACGTGTTTTTTGGAGTGGTTGTCGTATGAAATATTAAAATCGCCTGACTTGTCAAGGACACATATTGGTGAAATCGAAGTCGTCTGTATGGGTACTGGCATTTATAGGTATAAACGAAATGACACATGTACAGTAAGCAAGATAAGTAAACAACGACATTTCAAGCGAAATGGTCTATCAAGTCTAGTACACGGTCTTTCAATGGCAAGGCCCATTATATCCTATAATTCACCCTAACTTTTTCACCAATGGGGCCTGAAATTCGATAGAATGAAAACTCAGAAATCCTATATATATATAGAAAATATTTACCGAATAAATTCAGCAATATATTAATTAAGTTTGATGCCATGAATGCCTATATCGACTTGTCATACTGCTGGTTTAAAAATTGTTCATCGATTCATTTATATGATATGAGGAGCCTAAAAAGTTAGCCCTCGTCGTAATTTTTGACATCTGATCGCATCACCATTTGCTTTCGCTTGTTTCTCGGGACAAGGAAATGTTACCATTGGGTTAATGATCCCTTTGTTCGCAAGATGGTCCATTACATTGGCAAAAGAGGTAAGCTGAATTTGTATGGGGCTATTCATTGTTATTATGTGTATTGTTGCAAACAAATTCGTCACATTTTAAACAATTTTGAACAATAGTCATGAAATTTAAGCTTTTTATTTATAATTTATATATAGAAATGTATGCATGAGAAACCCCACTACCACCACTACCACCACCACCACCACCATGCAAAGAAACGAGTTCGAATCAAGGTTGAAGCAAATACAATCTTCTTTCTCTAAATTAAAAGCAATAGTTTTGCCTAATTAAATATCGATTTCATTAGGACGGTCAAATTGATGAAATAGAATCGATATTATGGCACATGGATAAAAAAAACTGGTTGAAATGTATATTAGCGTCTGTCATGGTAACCAAACTATATATCTAGGTTATTAATTGTTACTCTATGCATTATTCATTCTTGACACGTAATTGTAAGTTTCCTCATGAAATGAACCCACAGTAACCTATATATCCAATTGCTTTGAGCACCCCATTCACCTAGTCCCATTATAAAGTTAATGCTGATGAACATGTTAGAGACTCCCTTGTGGGGTTAATTATTTAATTTTATAGCACATACAATGTACAGTTTATAGACTTTGGGTGTCGGCTGTATTGAGTAGGATATATGGTTATGGGACAATACCTCAGTTTGGATACAGACCGTAGGCGAATAATATGTTTATGCCAACAAGATATCTGTGTTGGATTTGTGTTTAACGCCCTATGACTAATCTAAATAACTTCACTTGGGCCCCTTGGGCTCAAAATGAACCAAATTTCTAATCAGAATTTAAATTTCTTATCGTTATTGCATGCACTTCGAGAAATAATGCAGTCTATTTTTCTGTTGACATTTACTCATTTGGCAATATTTTGGAAATAATGATTGGGTTATTAGCACATTTACATATATGAAATCCTGAGTATTCAAGCTTTCCAAAATTATATATTTCCAAAATTATATACATATATATGGCACAAAATTTACAATTTTGTGCAAAAGAGACTAAATGCAATGGGTGTTATGAAAACCGATCAAAGGGTCTAGCAAGATCTTAAATTACTGCAGTGCGCTTATCCATAAAGATGCCGTTAAATCTAAATACGGTTTCGCTTTTATCATTTGCTTATTGTTCCATGTGTTTCATATGCCTAATATATAATAGGAGAACCAGAAATGTATAATGGTGGAGCGATATATAAATCTTACATGTTGTCGAAGTGTTTCTTGGCCAAAAGTCAATTTCAGACTTTAAAAAAATATTAAAAGAACACATATAAGCCTACTACTGCTATTATTTGTGTATACGTATATATAAATAAACCCAAGAATGGAAAATTATTTAGCAATTTGATTGTTGTGGATGACACAACCAGGGTTAAAACACGAATATTACAAAGGTCATCTTCTTTGCGTTTGCCATTGTATTGCCAATTGCCAAATAGTGCCTTGAAAGAGTAGACATGCGTATTGATAGAGCATGTAGACACATGTGGACCTCATCAAACGGTCATAACTGTATAATATCCAGGTGTCGCTGTATGAAAGATTTCGGCTTATTCAGGTATCTGTTATATCAGATTCACGGTATTTTTAGGGATTGGTACTAATCTCTATAATATTAAGGTGTCACTGTATGAACGGTTTAGGTTTATCTATAGCCAGGGTCCGGCTGTGTCAGATTCACGGTATTTTCAGGGATTGGTACAAATCTCTATAATATTAAGGTGTCGATCACTGTATGAAGGATTTAGGTTTATCTATAGCCAGGGTCCGGCTATGTCAGATTCACGGTATTTTCAGGGATTGGTGCAAATCTCTATAATATTAAGGTGTCGATCACTGTATGAAGATTCACGGTTTATACAGGGATTTGTACAAATCCCTACGAAGCTCATCAAATAGTCATAACTGTATAATATTCAGGTGTCACAGTATTAAAAGTTTCGGTTTAGCCTGGGGTCGATGATGTCAGGTTAACAATAAATCCACGTGCGGCTTATATTATACTGCATGAAGTTTCAATGTAATAGGCATGAAGACATGTACATGTTAAGGCGTACAAGCTTTTTGTTTCCTAACCTGCTATTAACCTTATTGGAGTTTATATTCCATGTACATGATCGTTTTCTACTTCAGTGAAGTGCGTCTAATCCTTCGTTTTATTTTAACTGTATCAAGTTACATAACAATTTACATTCCGTGTCAGATTAAAGATTTAGCTCGGTATTTATAGTAATAAATTAAGCTATTTTGATTTATACAAACTTTTACATATAGAAATAAACTTATTTAAGCATAACCCAACTAAACATCTGTTCTAGATATAGGCAAATTCAATATACATGTACTGCCAAATTACGAATGGAACAATATAGTGGGAATTGACTTCTTTATATATGGTATATCAAATAAGCGTGAACATAAACAACTAAACAAGATAATTTAATAATAACGGTTTATTAATAAGACCATGCAAACATAAAGACGATTAAATTGTTATGTAACTTTACTACATAATTTTCATATTTACCAAATTGTTCTGACGATAGTGTATTCGCAGCGGATTGTTTTTATTTAAACAATCTTTGTAATTATAATTCAAAATATAAAAATATATATATACATATTTAATATTTATAAAAAAAACAACTGTTACAACTATAATTGTATATTTAACAATTACTAGTATATAAATTTATTGTATATACCTACGTCCGGTCGACAAGATTCATGCTCTATCGTTGCCTATATATTGTGTGTATGGAATATATTACGTTTTTATTCACCTTAGAATTTTCCTTATCTTTTTTAATTTCAAGCTAATTTTTTATCTTCATTTATTCATGATAATCATTTCAGAATACTATAATAAAAAGCAAATTGTAGAACTCAGCAACACAAATTTAGCTTGTTCCCCGTCAAAACTCCACATACATATGGTGGGCTTAACCATGTTAATCTTTATACGCATAAACAAACACCCATTGTTAATCCACCAACTACAATCTGTCTTACGCTGTCAAATTATGTATTATTCAATGGGCCAATACGAGGTCGTATTTGACCACTGTGCGCATACAGTTTTTTGAGAACACAGAACGGATTAATCGAGATATCCATATTTTATTGTTGTTTAATTATAGTATTGATTTTGTTACAGCTTAAACATGACAAACGATCAATCTATTGATTCAGTAATCGATTTTATGAATAATCAGATGTGATGAACTACCGTTGCTATTGCATAGGCAGTTATAGTTGGTCGCTTTTATGTATCTGAACTGTACCATTTAATGACCTACAGATGACACAATACATTATTATGCATAATTTAATAACAAGGCTAATGTACGTCAGTTTAAGCCAACAGCAAGTATGGTGAATTTGATGTAATGGCTGATCTAAGGGCCTAGACAGACGGGTGTCCAACCCTCCTTTCGACACCATGATTGAACAATTGCTTCATTTGGACACCCTGTTATCGGGCACTTTGACATGCAGGAGATTGGGCACCCAGTTACTTTACCGATTTTTAAATATATATATATATACTTGATTTCTGGCTAAGCCATGCTAATCCTTGCCAAAATGAATTATTAACTTTCCGTTGACTCATTTTTACGAATAATCAGACACTGAAATACAATACCTGTTCAGGATCCCAGATATGTGAAATAGCATTCGGATAGCTTTGAAGCGGATTGTGGTGATATAATATAAGCCAGAGTAAAACCAAAATCAAAATTGTCCTATATTTTGATAGAATTGTTATAGTATATATACCACAGTAACGCATGTTATTTGAAATAAAACTTGTTTTACTATATACTCCCAAGCGCTATATCTACTACTCTTGCACTAACATGCAATAAATATTTTTTTTATCGGATTTCAATGGGACTTTTCTATTTAAACGCAGTGTAAAATACAATTTATCATTATTCAAATAAGACTTATAATGGCACCATTTTCAAAATAAACCAGATTGATGCGGCATCCATTTGAATGTTTATCCTTCATGGGAATTATTTCAAACCTTGACATATAGCCTATCTCTATTCTGTAAAGCTATGCAGGAACTATTTAGTATTTCTATAAAATACTCCAAGCTTATTGTTATTTAATTCAATTTAAATTAAATTCAAATTCTAATTAGACTTACCTCTAAGTTTTGCCTCAATCATAGTTTCGTTTCTGGGGGTAGTTGTCTCCGCCATGCTGAATGCTTATTAACCTCTAGCAAGGGACTATAGAGATCTGTCGCGTTTATAAAACTGATTTAGTTAATCCCGGCTTGTGGTAATACGGCCGATTTTTCTTTCCGATTTTTTTCTCTGCCTTTCCACGAGCTAAATCTGTGAGTCCACTGAGGTTTCCATAAGAGGATAGCTTGTTTATAGTATTCTGAAGACTGTTCGGTTACTAATGGTTACACGCACCACAAAACGAACATGCGGGGTTGTTGCTGGAATTGATGTACACGTGTCGTGCAACTTAAACGGCTTCGACAAACTTGGAGGCATAAGCGCTATATACTGTGTAATTATTTATGTACTTACTCAGACGTCCCATTTGGGATTTGTTACGCTTAGAGAAACAGTGAGATCAACAACAGCGTTACAATAATTAACTCCAGACGTGCCTACAATACATAATTGTGATGGCATGTTACCATTGAATTGTCGAAAGTGTAGTTCCAACAGTTTAAAACAGTTGTACGTTTAATGATACGTATATTGCAACGCTCTGATAACATGTCAGTCGCCATCAAGAAAGAGATTATTTACGTTGACAATATCTATATTTAAAAAACAGTAGTTTTGTTCATTTGACAAATTTATAGCAAGGGGATGAGAAGTGAGAACCATTCAGTCTATTAACCGCACCGTTCGACTGTCAACAGCTCCAGGTCTTTATCAAATTGTTTCCTTAATAATGTTTATTTTCTGAATTGTTATTACCATTCCTCGATATGTCTGTAGAATACCCCCAACAAATAGAGATACGGTCTTTCCTGAAACCCGAGAAGGCATCGAGAATATGAGGTCATTTCCAAAGATCACAGACCCGTTGACTAATTAAAACCGTTGAATTATATCATGTTTTTGACGAACTTCTTAGAGCCACATTTCTGAATAGATCTTGAATTGAGAAAACTAAACGAAACCCGAGATAAGGTAATAACAAATTACATGATGCAGAAAATGTGCGACAATTGCATGCAAATTAACTTTGGAAGCCGATATAGGTCAAAGAGGCTACAGTCCCCTACATGCACAATGTCGTCCTTAATGCAGTTTCTAATTAAAAGTGGAATTGCCAACGGCGAGATCTCGCTGTTTCGTGGCCCATATAAAAAAAAAATAATTATTATATGGCCGTTGGCCTTCCATGAATAACACAGTTGTGGGCAGAAATAACATCAAAATTATGCTAATTTGTCGTTTTAATATGTCATCATACTTCTTTCAAAGAGGTTTGCAGCTTTTATTCGGGACTCCTAGGTTGGGAAAAATTTAAGCAGTTTGAAACCATTTGTCCGGGTATTGCGCGTTATTTCAAATCCCTTTCCGGGGTTCCAACTTTTCATTAATGTTCATTAAGACACTGGAAAAAACGGCCAATCCTTTGTCACATATAGGTTAAATAAGAGAGCATACGGTAAATAAAAACCAAACAAACAAATAAACAAACATCAATGTGGCTCGTACGATTAACTTTAAATTCTTTAAAATTGTTCACATAATCCTTTAACCACACGCGTATACATCTTTGTGTTAGAAACGGCTGTAATTCAGTCGACTCGATTTGTTTGCCGTGTCCAATTCTCCACAAAACAGATTTTCTTATGTTTCGGTAGGTATCCTGATCGTAGAAACGCCGCATTTGTAACGGATCAATAAATTTAGAATAATAATCATAATCGATAATCAATAAATCGGCTTCTTAATACAAATCATTACAATGTTCGATCGGCTTAACCATACATGGCGAAGGGCATATCCACTTGTTAATAGGCCTAATGTTTATTGTGAAGTCCGTCGTTGACAACCGATTACGTCCTTGGACTACGCTTTTCTGTAAGAATGTTTATGAAGATGAAACATTGAATCGGCTTTCTGGAAATAAGTAGAGGTTAAACGCATCGATTTTCTGAAGGTGTTAATCTAAGAAACAATTACATTATGGAAAGAGGATTGTTATAAGCTTTGTTCCTTAAAGAGGCGTGAGGGATTACATGCCCGTATTAAAATAGCGGAATTGCGTTCCGGTGGATTAAATAAGGCGACTAATAAATCAAGGTATACCAAACATGCTATATAAATGAATAACTGGTCAAATCAAATGATTACACAACGCACCATTATAGGCATTATTTATGTACACAATGAAGAACAAAATTAATAAATTAATAAATAATTAATTCAATAAATAAACTAATAAATTAAGGCACTGGTACATGTATAAGAAAGAAGCCTACTAAGACTCCGGGATTCGGTACCATGGCGAGTGTATATGTATATAAACAAGAAAAAGAGCGGTCACTCTTGAGGTCGACTCAGCTTGAACTGTGATGAAATTTAACCGCTTCAAGTCCATTAATCACATTGAATAAACCAATTCTACCTGTCCGTGAGAGAGAAAAAGTTCACTTTCATATCCCAATCTAGAATTGCGAGAGTTATCTATAATTCTGTAATTTTGTTTGTAAACACAAAATTTTCCGTTCTTTCTCGAATTAAGACAACAGGCCGTGTACCAAAACTGCCCTATAGGATTTCTATAAAACAAGTTCTGATTCGCTTAGAGCGTTACTGCAGAGCTTCTATATAATTCCTATGGAGCTTCTGTAGACTTCCTATAGAGTTTCTATATCAACCCTATTGAGTTTCTATACCAATCCTATTGAGTTTTTTTTATAGAATTCCTATAGAACTTCTGGAGACTTCCTATATAGTTTCTATATCAATTAGAGTTCTTATAGAATTCCTATAGAGCTTCTATAGACTTCCTAGAAAGTTTTTATATAAATCTTATAGAGTTTCTATATCAATCATATAGAGTTTCTATATCAATCCTATAGATTTTTTAAAATAGAATTCCTATAGAGCTTCTATAGACTTACTTCAAAGTTTCTATATAATTCATATAGAGACTTTAAAGTATTTCTAAAGGATCCCTATAGAAGTCATTTAGAGTTCTCAAAGTATTCCTATATAGTTTTTATAGAGTTCTTAAATGTTATAGAGTTCTTTTAGAGTTCCTAAACGATTCCTATCGAATTCCTGTACAGTGCCTAAGGGATTCATAGTTCCAAAAGGATTCCTATCGAATTTCTATACAGTGCCTAAAGGATTCATAGTTCCCAAACGATTCCTATCGAATTCCTATACAGTGCCTAAAGGATTCATAGGTCCTAAAGGATTCTTATCGAATTCCTATACAGTGCCTAAAGGATTCATAGTTCCTAAACGATTCCTATCGAATTCCTCAATGATTCCGATCGAGTTCTTACAGGACACCTTTATGACTTTGTTCAGAACTATCCCATTGTATTGCACTGATATGACAGATTGCCTACTTCACACTGTGCTTCACTTAAATACACGGGAAAATATGGCGTTTGGGGAGAGACATGCAATACAGAATGTCAACATACAAAATATCTTTGTATGTCTATGGGTGACATTCGTTTCTTGACGATCATATTAAAAGAGCTGTAAAAATTATTAGTAAAATAAATATATCTAAACTCACTTTTACAAAATATTTAATGACATATTTAAGAGACAATAACAGGTTGTTTGGAATAAAGGATCAATTATAAAAATGACATTACTACAATAAAAGTGGGATAATGTCACATGGTAAGAATCCCAGCAATATGCATTCAATGCTATGTTCAAGAGTTTTATTAGAATTAAATAAATACTGAGCTAGGTTACTGCAATTATTTTAGAAAAACGAAAAATCTTTATTTTTTAAACCTAATATGAATTAAACAGTCCAAAGTTTTAACCATCAAAAGTAATAAATGTATAAAATATATGGGAATCAAAATATACATTTATTGTAAAAACAAACGGATTTTTTTTTATATATATTGTTGCATCTATTATAGCTAAAGTAACTACTGTTAATGTTGTTTATACCTAAGTTTTATAATGATACGTCTTACACTTTACGAGTTCAGATTCGAAAGCTAAATGTTGAACTTTACTTCGATAAAAGCATTTTCTCCCGACATATAAAAACTACTTTTAACAACCTAGTTAATCAAAATGTTGCATAAAAGCATAATTGTTTGTTCTGTTTATCTGATTGAGAAACAACGTCGTACTTAAAGTTATTTCACTTATATTCCTGATTGCTACAGCAGTGATAGATGATGTCTGCCTTCGATACATTCGTAGCATTTCACTGTTCGTGTTATGGGCAGCGGGATATATGGCACCGTGGTCAAGTCTGACCTTTATTACCAATCACTCAAACCAGGAGATTTTTTAACGGTTATAAACATTGAGTTTTACCGAAATTCCATAAAATCTTTTAAATTATTCCAATAGAATTCCTATATAGTTTCTAAAGGATTCACATAGAGATCATAAGAGATTCATATAGAGTTCTGATAGAGATCCAAAAAGATTCATATAGAGTTCTGATAGAGATCCAAAAAGATTCATATAGAGTTCTAAAATAGATCCTAAAAGATTCGTATAGAGTTCTAATAGAGATCCTGCGTGATTCATATAGAGTTCTGATAGAGATCCTAAAGGATTCATATAGAGTTCTGATAGAGATCCTAAAGGATTCATATAGAGTTCTGATAGAGATCATAAGGAATTCATATAGAGTTCTGATAGAGATCATAAAAGATTCATATGGAGTTCTGATAGAGATCCTAAAAGATTCATATAGAGTTCTGATAAAGATCA
Source organism: Mopalia muscosa (assembly GCA_031763545.1). Taxonomy (NCBI): domain Eukaryota; kingdom Metazoa; phylum Mollusca; class Polyplacophora; order Chitonida; family Mopaliidae; genus Mopalia; species Mopalia muscosa. The sequence continues at coordinate 14,304 of JARFOD010112192.1, forward strand.
TAAGGAATTCATATAGAGTTCTGATAGAGATCCTAAAAAAATCATATAGAGTTCTGATAGAGATCCTAAGGGATTCATATAGAGTTCTGACAGAGATCCTATAAGGGATTCATGTGGAGTTCTGATAGAGATTCTAAGGGATTCATATGGAGTTCTGATAGAGATCCTAAGGATTCATATAGAGTTTTGATAGCGATCATAAAAGATTCATATAGAGTTCTGATAAAGATCCCAAGATATTCATGTATAGTTCTTATAGAGATCCTAAGGGATTCATATAGAGTTCTGATAGAGATCATAAGATATTCATATAGAGTTCTGATAGAGAACCGAAGAGATTCATATAGAGTTTTGATAGAGATCCTAAGGGATTCATATAGAGTTCTGATAGAGATCATATAGAGTTCTGATAGAGATCCTAAGAAATGCATATATAGTTCTAATAGAGATCATAAGGGATTCATATAGAGTTCTGATAGAGATCCTAAGGGATTCATATAGAGTTCTGATAGAGATCCTAAGGGATTCATATAGAGTTCTGATAGAGATCATATAGAGTTCTGATAGAGATCCTAAGGAATGCATATATAGTTCTTATAGAGATCATAAGGGATTCATATAGAGTTCTGATAGAGATCCTAAGGGATTCATATAAAGTTCTGATAGAGATCCCAAGGGATTCATATAAAGTTCTGATAGAGATCCTAAGGGATTCATATAGAGTTCTGATAGAGATGCTAAGGGATTCCTATAGAGTTCTGATAAAGATCCTAAGGGATTCATATGGAGTTCTGATAGAGATCCTAAGGGATTCATATGGAGTTCTGATAGAGATCCTAAGGGATTCATATAGAGTTCTGATAGAGATCCTAAGGGATTCGTATAGAGTTCTGATAGAGATCCTAAGGGATTCGTATAGAGTTCTGATAGAGATCCTAAGGGATTCATATGGAGTTCTGATAGAGATCCTAAGGGATTCGTATAGAGTTCTGATAGAGATCCTAAGGGATTCGTATAGAGTTCTGATA